>JBBPBX010009463.1:40962-60027 GCA_038048925.1 Garcialebias charrua | reverse complement strand
AGGAGCCAGAGCTGAAAATGCTCTGTCTCCTCTGGTCTTATAAAAGGTTTTTGGGACTGCTAAAAGCATCTGGTCAGCGGATCTGAGAGCACGTGATGGCACATAAAGTTGAAGCAGTTCAGACAGATAAGAGGGACTAAAACCGTTCAAAGACTTAAAAACAAACAATAAAACTTTAAAATGGATTCGAAACTGGACAGGAAGCCAATGAAGGGACATTAAAACTGGAGTGATGTGCTCACGTCTGCCTGTACCAGTCAAAAATCGTGCAGCAGCATTTTGTACCAGCTGCAACCGAGAAAGCGAGGCCTTATTTACTCCAATCAGAAGAGAGTTACAATAATCCAGGCGTGAAGTAATAAAAGCGTGGATTACGGTCTCTAAGTGGCGTCTAGAAAGGAGGGGCTTGATTTTTGACAGGCGCCTCAGATGAAAGAACGAGGATTTAACCATGCTGTTGATGTGACAGTCCAGTTTCAGGCAGGGGTCAATTTTCACTCCTAGATTTGTCACAATCGACTTTTCATATGGGGCCAAAGAGGAAAAATCAAAAGTGGTGGGACTGTCAGGAGCACTAGATTTAAAGACCATAACCTCGGTCTTTTTATCATTAAAATGAAGGAAATTAAGCGCCATCCACCCTCTAATGTCACCAAGACAGTCCAGAAGAGACTGCGTGGAGCCATTTTGTTTTACAGGAAAATAGACTTGACAGTCATCCGCATACAAATGAAACTGCACACCATGCTTTCTGAAAATAGAACCGAGTGGCAGAAGGTAAAGTGAGAAGAGAAGAGGACCAAGGATAGATCCCTGGGGTACACCCCAGGGGAGGGCAGCAGATGCAGAGGTAAAATTATCAATCTTCACACTGAAACTTCGATTTGAAAGGTAGGACCTAAACCACTGCAGAGCTGAGCCAGTGATGCCCACCCATTGCTCCAATCTGGCGATAAGAATTTCATGGTCGACTGTGTCAAAAGCAGCTGTTAAATCTAAAAGCACAAGTAAAACACAGTTTCCAGAATCCAGCGATAAAAATATATCATTAAAAACCCTTAAAAGAGCAGATTCAGTGCTATGGTAGGTTTTAAAACCAGACTGGAAGACCTCCAAAATTTTAAATTCATCCAAAAAGTCCTTCAGCTGGGTGTAAACAACTTTTTCCAATATTTTTGAAATAAAAGGTAACTTTGAAATTGGCCTAAAGTTGGACAAAGAGGTAGGATCAAGGCCAGGTTTTTTCAATAATGGCTGAACCACAGCATGTCTAAAATTGCCTGGCACCACGCTAAACATTAAGCTGCTATTGATCAAATTTAGAACAAAAGAGCCAACTGTAGAAAATACCTCCTTAAGAAAACAAGGAGGTACAACATCAAGGGGGGAACCTGATGGTTTCATACTGGTGACAATTTTCTCTAGGTAGGAGAGAGAAATAGGCTCCAGATGATCAAAAAGTGCAGGACAGGGGACCAGGATGGAAGGGTCATGGGAAGGAAAAGAAATACAAGCCCTCGTGTTCGTAACCTTGTCCAAAAAAAATTGAAGGAACTTATCACAAAGTTCTTTAGATGCTTCAATAGGAACCGGTTCATGTGAATTTAGGACCGTGTTGATTGTATCATAAAGAACACGGGGATTGTGAGAGTTGGCAACAATAATGTCAGAGAAATATTTGGCTCTGGCTGTTTTTACAGCTTGTTGATAGCGACGCCAACTCTCTCTCACCATATCAAATGAGACTTGGAGACCATCCTTTCTCCATTTGCGTTCATTTTTCCTGCATACCTGCCTAATGGCACGGGTATGGTCACTCAACCACGGGTCAGATTTAGGCTTTGAACGCCTAGTTTTAATTGGGGCCACATCATTCAGAATAGTGTTGCATAAAGAATCAAAATGTAGTGAAAGCTCCTCAGTGCTGAGAGACACAGAGAGCTGTGAATTTAAACTATTAAAGGCTGTGGAAAAATGAGCAGCAGTGGATGAGTTAAAAACACGGCAGCTTCGAGCAGGAGCACAGGGTTTAACAGCTTTAGAAACAGGAATAAAATCAAATAAAACTGGCATATGGTCGGAAAACAATGCATCACCAATTTCCAAGTTTAAAATAGACAATCCATAAGATAAGACAAGGTCGAGGGTGTGTGTACGTTCATGCGTTGGGCCCTTCACTGATTGAGTGAGACCAAATGCATCCACTAAATCTAAAAAATCCTTCACCAGCGGCTTTCCAGGGCTGCACACCGGGATATTAAAGTCTCCTAAAAATAAAATTTGCTCATATTTGGACATGTAATCACTCAAAAAATCAGAAAAGTCCCGTATGAAATCCTTATTGTACTTGGGAGCCCTATATATGACTGCGCACAAAAGTGGAGGAGTGCAGCCGAGCTCAAACATGCTCAGTTCAAACGAAGAAAAAGCAGTCGGGGGGGACAACTGCTTACAGTCAAAACAAGATTTATAAATGACAGCTAAACCTCCTCCACGGCCCGAGAGCCTTGGAGTATTAAAATATGAGCAGCCATGGGGTAAAAGTTCAGAGAAAACACTGGACTCACCAGAAGAAATCCAAGATTCCGTCACGGAGAGAAAGTCCAAACCCTGAGACAAAAAAAATCCTTCAGAATAAAAGTTTTGTTTGCAACAGATCTCGCGTTTACCAGACCCATCCGGATAGGAACTGGTTCTGGCGATGCAGCAGGAGAATTAATCCGAGCAAAGTGTTGCAGATTTCCAAGGTCGGCACTTCGCCAGCGCAGATGTGGAGGAGTGAGACGTGGAGGAAAGAAATGTTGATCCGAGTCGACAACAGGTACCAGCCAGGAATCAACCGGGTCCAAGGAGCGCCGCGAAGCATGCAGACCAGGAAATGATCCAATCTGGGACAGGAATACTCCCGGCGAACTTGCCAAAACGGTCCTCAGCTTCACCAAGAGCCCACCGCGTTTACCTCGACGCCGGTGACGTCTTCTCCGGCGAGGGGGGTGTGGTACCCGGCACAGGTATGATGGAACTCCGGCCAACAGCGGGGGCAAAGAATCGTGCTTCTCATGATGATGTAAAATATTAGCAGCAGGCAGACGAAGCCCAAAAAGGGTTTGGCGATCATACACCAGTAGAGATTCCACATCATAAAAGCATAGGAAAAAAAATAATAAAAAAAAGACAGAGTGGCAGACGAGAGGCCCAACACACTGGCGCCATCTTGCCACACTGTCACACAGGTGCTGTGTGACAGTGTGTAAATAGCACCTTCTCATAGTGGATTAACCAGTTTGCTGCTGACAGTCAAAACTACTTGTAGCTGCTCACATGATCAAAGAGGACCATCAGCCTAACAATGGATCATTAGCACCCTGATGGTTGCTTGCTATTCACAAGATGATGGAGGACATTTGCAAACTGAGGTGTACTGCAAACTCACCCACACAGACCTATAGTGGTTCCAGCTCTCTCCCCCCCACTGAGACGCTCCAGACCAGTACAAAGGGAAGTTAAGTGCTGGCTCCAGGACAGTGGCCCCATGCTGAGAGATTGTTTTGAAAGAACAGACTGGAGTGTCTTCAGAGGAGATGCTGAAAACAGAGGATCAGTTGGCCTTGAGCAATATTCTTCATCAGTATTAGGGTACATCAGCACATGCTCAGAAAGTGTTTCCATCAAAAAATATGTTAAATGTTATCCAAACACCAAACCATGGTTAAATGCGGAAGTTCGCACCCTGCTGGCAGCCCGGAATACTGCCTTCAAGTCTGGAAACTCAGAGGAGCTGAGAAGGACTAGGAGCGAGTTGGTTGCTGGAATCAAGAGGGCCAAAGCCAAGTATGCACAGAGAATTGAGGGTCAGTTCACATCACAAGACCCACGGAGCATGTGGAGGGGATTAAAGTGCATGTGACCAGAAGGTGGAGCTATTGCTCCTTTTAGTTATTATCAGATACACCAGAACACAGACTAAGTAAATTTACAATATTTATTTATACAAATTTATAAAAACAGTTCTCATAAAAACACTTCTTTAAAACTGAGGTTTCATGTCCACCACTCCGTTCCTTTAAAAGAGTTCTTTCCTCAAACTCAAGGAGTCAAGTCCACCACTCGGTCCTTGTAAAAGCAGGAAGACTCAGGAATAATGGCAGACACTTTAAACCATCCTCAGTCGTTGTCGTCCAGATGCTCTGTTCAACTGAGTCAGAGAAGCAATGCTCTGCCCACACAACCTGCCCTTCAGTACAGGTCCTGTTGAAAGCGTCCAAACACTAGAATTACAGGACAAGACAGACAAGACAAGAGAAGACAAAACAGCAGAGCGTCCACTGCACTGTAGCTCCAAGCAGCAAAATCAGGTGCCTGAAACAGAGAACCCATTATTGTGGATTCATGAAAATAATTAAAATATAAATTGCAGGTACTTACCCAGAGGTGCAAACACAGCCAAACCAGGGAGGAAGCAGGTCAGCAGCGAGGGCCTAACCGCACGCCACAACAATCCCCACCCAGCTGGAAATGCCAGCAGAACACTGCAGAAATGGACAGGTGTGACACCCACAAACCCAACCATAATCCCAGTCATTAAATTCAGGAAGCTGGTACTTACGATCTCAGACGAGCAGCCCAAGAGCACCAGCAGAATGAAGCAGCCACTGGAGCAGCAGGGAGGGAAACAAAGACACACACACCCCATAGCAGCCTACCCAACTATAAGGGGGTCTGCCCCGCCCACTAATCAGTGGTGCTCATCTAGTTGCACCTGATGCGCATCAGCACCAGGTGCTCAGAGTAGAAGGGAGGGGGAAGTGGAACACCATCTCACCACATTCTACCCCCCTTTGTTGCATCGTCGCCCCGACGATGGACCTGCACACGTCAGTATTGTCATTCAGAACGCTACTTCAGAAATATGAAAATCAAAAGCAGCAAGTTTAACAGCCCAGCAGGGCTCTATGGCACCAAGCTTGGCTGAATAAAAACACCATTGTATCTAAATAGACCATACACCAATGGCCCAAAAAGATATTCCCTAACTTGCTCAGTCATGGCCCATTTTAAAGCCATGAACTGAAGAACCAACATTAGTGGGATCCTTAACCCCCAGAATCCCACTATGCGGAAACACCTTGCCACAAAGATTGTCAAACTCTAAAATAGAGCTACAATTAGCCATCTTATGCCCTGAAGGGTTAAGACCTCAACTGGACAAGATGTCAACAATTTTGACGCAGCTGCTAAGGGCAAGCCTGCCATTCCCCCACCGGGGTCATTCCTCTCTACATTAGTGTGGTACTTTTGTTTCCTCCCCTGCTGCCCCCTCTAGATGTTCAAAAAGAAAGCAAGCCTCATCTGCTACTGACAAATGGCGGCCTCTTTGATCCACTCGCTGATCCCAATGCCAGTCCTACCACTGGACACAATGCCAGTCCTACCACCGGACATGAGACACCATTGGTCCCCAGGCACAACCTCCAACCACTCAACAACTACAGCGCAAACAGGCATGACACCACCAACCACAGCCGAGGAAGCAGCGGCGCCCGGCAAACCCCCAGCCGTCACCTTCTGCTGACCTACTCCATCCACCAGCAGCTGTGCCACCTCCTACATACCTGCAGGGAAGAAAAAAAAGAGAAGAAAGTGAGAAAAGGAGAGAAAGAAAAAGAAAAATAGAAAATAAAACTCCAAACCCACAAATAGGTCTTCCCTTGGACAACTACTGCTGTTTTGTCTTACAAATAACACACCCAACAAGTAAAAAATAAATAAATAAAATAAAGTCTGTGTTCAATGGTGTATCCTTCCAGCAACGCCAAATGTGACCAGAAGGTGGAGCTATTGCTCCTTTTAGTTATTATCAGATACACCAGAACACAGACTAAGTAAATTTACAATATTTATTTATACAAATTCATAAAAACAGTTCTCATAAAAACACTTCTTTAAAACTGAGGTTTCATGTCCACCACTCCGTTCCTTTAAAAGAGTTCTTTCCTCAAACTCAAGGAGTCAAGTCCACCACTCGGTCCTTGTAAAAGCAGGAAGACTCAGGAATAATGGCAGACACTTTAAACCATCCTCAGTCGTTGTCGTCCAGATGCTCTGTTCAACTGAGTCAGAGAAGCAATGCTCTGCCCACACAACCTGCCCTTCAGTACAGGTCCTGTTGAAAGCGTCCAAACACTAGAATTACAGGACAAGACAGACAAGACAAGAGAAGACAAAACAGCAGAGCGTCCACTGCACTGCAGCTCCAAGCAGCAAAATCAGGTGCCTGAAACAGAGAACCCATTATTGTGGATTCATGAAAATAATTAAAATATAAATTGCAGGTACTTACCCAGAGGTGCAAACACAGCCAAACCAGGGAGGAAGCAGGTCAGCAGCGAGGGCCTAACCGCACGCCACAACAATCCCCACCCAGCTGGAAATGCCAGCAGAACACTGCAGAAATGGACAGGTGTGACACCCACAAACCCAACCATAATCCCAGTCATTAAATTCAGGAAGCTGGTACTTACGATCTCAGACGAGCAGCCCAAGAGCACCAGCAGAATGAAGCAGCCACTGGAGCAGCAGGGAGGGAAACAAAGACACACACACCCCATAGCAGCCTACCCAACTATAAGGGGGTCTGCCCCGCCCACTAATCAGTGGTGCTCATCTAGTTGCACCTGATGCGCATCAGCACCAGGTGCTCAGAGTAGAAGGGAGGGGGAAGTGGAACACCATCTCACCACATGCATAACACACTGTAAATGGAAACATGGTATTTAATTAAAAATAGTAAATTGACTTAAATCAGTTTTCATCAAATAGTGATTAAGACTCACTTTTAGTAAGTTACTTGTAATTTGTGGTCAAAAAATCTCAGTAGCTCAGTTAACTTGAGCTCGTTTCATTTAGAAAAAGTAAGTTTTTGATAAGTGTGAACAAATCCCGTATCATATCGCGGTAATAAGACATCTCGCGCATGCTCAGAACAGAACCACCACACACGCACACTGCGCATGCCTCATTTTTGAGCGCGTTTCACTCTTCTCTTGGGAAATATCGTAACAGATACCAGTAAGTATGTTTTTTTTAATCATAATGTATGAAGTTGGTATTTAAATGTTTTTTAACAGGCGATGTTGGTGTGCATTTCTCGCAGAAATATGGGTATTGTCTCAGCTCGTGTTAGCTAACGGTAGAGCTAGCCAACTAATGATATTTAACATAAACCTAGCTAGTGGCAATATTCCACAATATAATTTTAAATTTTCGTTTGAGGCAATTGTGCTCTCGCGTGCCGTGGAAGTTAAGAGTCGCAGGGAAAAGAAAGGTGGAGGCACGCGGGGTGTCTTCCCCCAGTTGCTTCTTAGCAGCTAAGCTAAGAGGATACACGAGTGAGTCGCACAGACTGCAAACACTTAAAAAAATAATAGCAACCTGAACCAAACGTTTGGTTCTGCTGCCCCTTGGCTTGTTGATCACGGATCAGACAGGCCACCAGCAAACCTCCCATTTCAGTCTGCTCAACAACTACTAGCTAGCTTCTGTTAGCTGTGCAAAGGGTCCCTGTGTGAAACGGTGAGCATCTTCTTCTTTCGGCTTTTCCCTTTTCAGGTGTCACCACAGCGAGTCATCCTCCTCCACCTCACTCTGTCCTCTGCATCCTCATGTCCTCACTCCAACTACCTTCATGTCCTCTCTAACTGCATCCATATATCTTCTCTTTGTCTTTTTCCTGGCAGCTGCAGCTGCATTTGTACTCGGACCCACACAAATATCTGAGCTTGACATGTAATGAATAAGTGATTATTCTCATGTGTAATGTAATTCGAACTGTAAAACTAAAATAGTTTTTTTCTTAATTTTCTAATTTATAACCACAAGTCTGGTTAATGTTATTACAGGAAATCCCTGTTTGGAAAAGCATCTTCAAGCTTGAAGAAGGTGACGCTTCATGTGAGTAAAATCCATCACCATTAAATGACTTATTCATTTATCTATTCATCTTAAACATCAGAATGAATGTGTCATAAGGCCCTCTCACACTTGAACGTTTTAGACAACTCATGCCAACTTGTGAAAATTTAGGAGATATCTATAGTGCAGCTATGTTTACTCTTTAAGATTTTTATTCCTGTTAATGTGACGAGACATTTCCATTTATTAACAGATGACAGCATTGATGAAACATATGGTGTGAATGTGCAGTTTGAATCTGATGAAGAGGTAAAGGTTTTTTTTCATGATGTTACAGGTAGTCCCCGACTTACGAGCGAGTTCCGTTACAACGAGGCGCTCGTAACACGGAAATCTCGTAAATTGGAACGGCCGCCACGTGTCTCGTAAGTCCGGAATTTCGCTCGTAAGTTGGAACGGTTTTGCTAGCGCGACTACAAACACTTGTTTTTCATCGAAAAACTGCTTATGAGTGCATAAAAATGATCGGAAACGTGTGTCCACATGTTTAGCTAACGAACTGTGGTGAAAAAACACAGAAAAACTCGGTATTTTTTGCGTTTTTTCCAAAAATTCGCCAGCTCGTAAGTCCGGAACCTCGTAAGTAAGAGCGCTCGTAAGTTGGGGACTACCTGTATATTCCTTTTTGTTCTCAGCTTTCTGCACAACGAACTGACCCTCATTGAAAATAAGATTCACCTGACTTTGAATTTCACTGATGAAAGTTATTGTAAATTTTGTCCTCAGAAGCTTTGGAACATCCAGATGTTTGTGCTCAAAATAAATTATAAAAGTAATCATTTTTCTGGTTTGCAGGAAGGAGATGAAGACCAGTTTGGAAAAGTACGAGATGAACACTCAGATGAATACGGTGAAGGAGATATATTATTATTAATAATAATAATTAATATTTTGAAATTGTTTGTGTTTTTCACACGCACAGTTCAGTATTGTACCATGCTGGCGAGTGCTCAGAGTGAAGCAGAAAAGGAACGTATCATAGGGAAAATGGAGTCGGATCAGGAGCTGTCAAAAATCCTCTACCAGCTTCAGGAGACCGAGAAGGAGGACATAATTTGGGTAAGACTTCCTGTTTGTGAAGTTATGCCATAAAACCATTTGTCTGTGTGGACCGTCACAGCTCGGTTTTGTTTTCTAGGAAGAGCGATCTCGCAGGGAGAGGATAAATGGAGCTTATTTATATAGCGCTTTCCAGCCCCCTGTGAGGAGCCCCAAAGTGCTTTACAATACCAGCCATCCACCCATTCATTCAGACATTCATACACCGGTAGTGGTAGCCTTCCTTGCAAGGCGCCATCCAGACCTACCGGGAGCAACTCGGGGTTAAGTGTCTTGCTCAGGGACACAACGACACATGGTGGGCGGATGCGGGATTCGAACCTCCAACCTTCCGATCAGGGGTCGACTGCCATTACCACTACACCACGGCCGCCCCAGGGTGAGGAAGTCTCGTGTTGATGACTTGGAAGCAATGGACATTGGCCATGGAGAGGTAAATACTGTCACATTTACATACATACCGGTACATACATACTTGCATACATACATGTACATGTACACGTACATATATACATGCATACATACATACGTACATACATGTACATAGCGGTACATGTACATACATGTACATACCGGTACATGTGCATACATGTACATACCGGTACATGTGCATACATGTACATACCGGTACATGTGCATACATGTACATACCGGTACATGTGCATACATGTACATACCGGTACATGTGCATACATGTACATACCGGTACATGTGCATACATGTACATACCGGTACATGTGCATACATGTACATACCGGTACATGTGCATACATGTACATACCGGTACATGTGCATACATGTACATACCGGTACATGTGCATGCATGTACATACCGGTACATGTGCATGCATGTACATACCGGTACATGTGCATGCATGTACATACCGGTACATGTGCATGCATGTACATACCGGTACATGTGCATGCATGTACATACCGGTACATGTGCATGCATGTACATACCGGTACATGTGCATGCATGTACATACCGGTACATGCATGTACATACCGGTACATGCATGTACATACCGGTACATGCATGTACATACCGGTACGTGTACGTGCGTGTACATACCGGTACGTGTACGTGCGTGTACATACCGGTACGTGTACGTGCGTGTACATACCGGTACGTGTACGTGCACGTACATGCGTGTACGTGCGTGTACATACGTGCGTGTACGTGCGTGTACATACGTACGTGTACGTGCGTGTACATGCGTGTACGTGTACATACGTGTACGTACGTGTACATACGTGTACGTGTACATACGTGTACGTACGTGTACATACGTGTACGTGTACGTACGTGTACATACGTGTACGTACGTGTACATACGTGTACGTACATGTACATACGTGTACGTGTACATACGTGTACGTGTACATACGTGTACGTATACGTACGTGTACGTGTACATACGTGTACGTGTACGTAGTGTACATACGTGTACGTACGTGTACATACGTGTAAGTGTACATACGTGTACATGCATGTACGTGTACATACCGGTACGTGTATGTAAGTGTACATACGTGTACATACCGGTACGTGTATGTACGTGTACATACGTGTACATACCGGTACGTGTATGTACATGTACATACGTGTACATACATGTACGTGTATGTACATGTACATACATGCACATACATGTACGTGTATGTACATGTACATACATGTACATACATGTACATACATGTAC
Organism: Garcialebias charrua; assembly: GCA_038048925.1. NCBI lineage: Eukaryota > Metazoa > Chordata > Actinopteri > Cyprinodontiformes > Rivulidae > Garcialebias > Garcialebias charrua. Next base: position 49,291 of record JBBPBX010009463.1, on the reverse strand, counting down.
GTGTATGTACATGTACATACATGTACATACATGTACGTGTATGTACGTGTATGTACATGTACATACATGTACATACATGTACGTGTATGTACATGTACATACATGTACGTGTATGTACATGTACATACATGTACATACATGTACGTGTACGTACATGTACATACATGTACATACATGTACGTGTACGTACATGTACATACATGTACATACATGTACGTGTACGTACATGTACATACATGTACGTGTACGTACATGAACATACATGTACGTGTATGTACGTGTACGTACATGAACATACATGTACGTGTATGTACATGTACGTACGTGTACATACCTGTACGTGTACATACATGTACGTGTACATACATGTACGTGTACATAATGTACGTGTACATACATGTACGTGTACATACATGTACGTGTATGTACATGTACATACATGTACATACATGTACGTGTACGTACATGTACATACATGTACATACATGTACGTGTACGTACATGTACATACATGTACGTGTACGTACATGAACATACATGTACGTGTATGTACATGTACATACATGTACATACATGTACATACATGTACGTGTACGTATGTGTACATACCTGTACGTGTACATACATGTACGTGTACATACATGTACGTGTACATACATGTACGTGTACATACATGTACGTGTACATACATGTACGTGTACATACGTGTACGTGTACATACGTGTACGTGTACATACGTGAACGTGTACATACGTGTACATACATGTACGTGTACATACGTGTACATACATGTACGTGTACATACGTGTACATACCGGTACGTGTACATACGTGTACATGCGTGTACGTGTACGTACGTGTACATGCGTGTACGTGTACGTACGTGTACATGCGTGTACGTGTACGTACGTGTACATGCGTGTACGTGTACGTACGTGTACATGCGTGTACGTGTACGTACGTGTACATGCGTGTACGTGTACGTACGTGTACATGCGTGTACGTGTACGTACGTGTACATGCGTGTACGTGTACGTACGTGTACATGCGTGTACGTGTACGTACGTGTACATGCGTGTACGTGTACGTACGTGTACATGCGTGTACGTGTACGTACGTGTACATGCGTGTACGTGTACGTACGTGTACATGCGTGTACGTGTACGTACGTGTACATGCGTGTACGTACGTGTACATGCGTGTACGTGTACGTACGTGTACATGCGTGTACGTGTACGTACGTGTACATACATGTACATACATGTACGTGTACGTACATGTACGTACATGTACATACATGTACGTGTACGTACATGTACATACATGTACGTGTACGTACATGTACATACATGTACATACATGTACGTGTACATACATGTACGTGTATGTACATGTACATACATGTACACACATGTACATACATGTACGTGTACGTACATGTACATACATGTACGTGTACGTACATGTACATACATGTACGTGTACGTACATGTACGTGTACGTGTACATACGTGTACATACTACATGCATGTACATACAGATACATACTACATGCATGTACATACAGGTACATACTACATGCATGCATGTACATACCAGTACAAACATGCATGTACATACATACCAGTACATACATACACTACATGTACATACCAGTACATACATACATACAACGTAATTACTACACACATACATACATACTACATGCATACATACACACATACATACCACATACGTACATACATACCTACAACATACTCCATAAATACTACACACATAATACATACATACTACATACATATAAATACATATATACATACAAATACATATACATACAAATACATATAATATATATATATATATATATATATATATATATACATATATATACACAAATATGCATATACATACATGTATATATATACATACATTTACATACGTATGTATGTATGTAGTATGTATGTAGATGGCCTCGTTCATAGGAACGATGGTTTTAGAGAGGAGTAAAGGAGGCCATCTTTGTGAAAAGAAACCGTCCATCATTAAAAAGGGGTTGAGGCCTCCTGGTTCAACTGTCCCCCTCCTACAATGCTGTTATTGCTAGTATCACTCAGCCCTCTGTGAATAGCAAACAACCATCAGGGTACTAACGATCCATCGTTAGGCTGATGGTCCTCCTTGATCATGGGAGCAGCTGGTTTTGTTTGTCATCAGAAAACTGGTTGATCCACTGAGAGGGTGCTATTTATAAGACTAAGCTGAATACAGCAGCTCAGACTGAGGAAGTCTTTCAGACGAAAGACGAAACATTTCTACTTTTTTGTTTTGTTTTGTTTTTTGAATGTCCAGAGGACCAGACTTAGCTTTTTTAAATATGTATTTTACTTTACTGAAACTTCAAAATAATTATAATGGTCGTCTTTTCTTTTAACAGGTGTTTTTTTTCGGATAAATCCAGAAAAGGGAACCAAAGTGGAGAACAAACACTCAAAGCGTCGTCTCAACCTGAACCCCCGAGTCCTCACCCTGATACAGGAACTCACCGATCACGAGTGGTGTGACACCTAAATAAGGACTCTCTCTGTGGACTCTAACTTGTTCAATGAAGAGGTACTGCAAGTTTTTGCTTTTTGGACTATTAGCAGGAAAAAAATATTTGAAGTTTCTGCTCTGTGGACTGTTCATTGAAGAAGCACTGCAAGTTTTTGTTTTGTGGACTTTTAGCAGGAAAAAAATATTTGAAGTTTCTGCTCTGTGGACTGTTCATTGAAGAAGCACTGCAAGTTTTTGTTTTGTGGACTTTTAGCAGGAAAAAAATATTTGAAGTTTCTGCTCTGTGGACTGTTCATTGAAGAAGCACTGCAAGTTTTTGTTTTGTGGACTGTTAGCAGGAAAAAAATATTTGAAGTTTCTGCTCTGTGGACTGTTCATTGAAAAACCGCAAGTTTTTGGACTGTTCTGTTGGAGAAAAGGTACCGGTACTACAAGTTGTTGCTTTGTGGACGGTTGACGTATTGCACATTTTTGCCTAAACTTCCACATTTCCACATTTTTTGTTTAAAGTACTGTATTAAGACAACTGCTAAAAATGTAAACATTTACATTTAATTTATTTTAAGCTTTTTGCCTGGCATTTGGTACATTTTGTTAATTGAAAACTGTCTTGACTAAAAGAGGCTAATCTTCAGTTTTTGATTGTGGATTAAGTCAGAGTTGCTGAATTGTTTAAAAATGGTGACAATAAATTTTTCGAAAGTGATATGTACCTCTCATTCCATGATGTTACATTTTGCATGTTTTGTAATGACAGTAGTAGTACTGGTAGTCAGTTAGCGGGTTTAAAAAGTAACTTACCATTTAATTTGATTATTATTAGCGATGAACAAAATACACAAAATATCCTTTATTTTACATACAAAATTTTACTGTGGTTTTACCAGTTTAAATTAGTTTTTTGTTTGATATTTCCCAGTTAATTTAGCCAGTTGTTGATGTACAAAATGATTTGGTAGTAAGTTGTAGGTATTTAGTAATTCTAAGTGGGGTTAAATTTACATCAGTCCACACAAATTAAAAAAAATAAGTTAACACTAAGCATGGCTAATGAGTTATCTGAACTTATTTTTTTTGTATTAGTTGTACTACTTGATTTAGTACTGCAAACTTAAAAAAGATTAGCTTTTCTTACTCACTAATCTTAAGACTACTTTGCTTAATTTTTTTGAGGCAACGAGTTTGCGTACTTTTTTTAAGTAAGGTGAACTAAGTAGATCTTACAGTGCAGACTATAAAGGAAGGAGTGAACAATGCCCTAGAGATCCATCTCTGCCAGATGCCCTCAACAGGTTTTATGCACGCATTGAGGACCCAAACAGACCACCCAGCACCAGACTCACCTCACCACCGGATGAAGAGCGTCTCAGCGTTACCGCAGCAGAAGTGAGGAGTAGTCTCAAGAGAATCAACCCTCACAAAGCAACCGGTCCGGACAACATTCCCGGGAAAGTGTTAAAAGAATGTGCTGATCAGCTCTGCGATGTGCTGGCAGACATCTTTAACACCTCACTTGCCCTGGAAACAGTTCCCACCTGCCTGAAGACTGCCACCATCATCCCAGTCCCAAAAAGCTCCACAGTGACTGGCCTGAATGACTATCGGCCAGTGGCCCTCACCCCGATAGTCGCAAAATGCTTTGAGAAACTGGTCATGACTCACATCAAAACATCCATCAACATGAACGTGGACCCCCATCAGTATGCATACCGTGAGAACCGATCAACAGAGGACGCAATCTCCTCTGTGGTCCACACTGCTCTCACCCACCTGGATCAGAAGGACTCATACGTCCGTATGCTCTTTGTGGACTTCACGTCTGCCTTCAACACCATGATCCCCCAAACCCTGATGGACAAACTATTTACACTTGGACTAAGCCCCTCCATTTGTAACTGGGTCGCAGACTTCTTAACAAACAGACCACAGTCCGTGAAGATCCACAACTTCTCCTCCTCCACCATAACCCTCAGCACTGGCTCTCCTCAAGGATGTGTGTTAAGCCCTCTTCTGTTCACTCTGCTCACACATGATTGTGCAGCCACCCATCCAGGCTGTCATATTGTAAAGTTTGCAGATGATACAGCTGTGGTGGGCTGCATCACGAACAATGATGAGTCCAGCTACAGGCAGGAGGTGGAACACCTGGAGAGCTGGTGCAAAGACAATAACCTTCACATAAATGTGAAGAAGACAAAGGAGATGATTGTGGACTTCAGAAGGAACAAACACACCCACACCCCACTGAACATAAGTGGATCTGCAGTGGAAGTGGTCTCCAGCTACAAGTACTTGGGTGTACACTTGAATGATAACCTCAGCTGGACCAACAACACCACCAGCCTGATCAAGAAAGGTCATCAGAGACTCTACTTCCTCAGACGGCTGAGACGAGCTGGTCTGAGTAGCCCGGTCCTCACCTCCTTCTACAGGTGTGCAGTGGAGAGCATCCTGTGCTCCAGCATCAATGTGTGGCATGGAGGTTGCACAGTTGCGGAAAGAAAAGCTCTGCAGAGAGTGGTGAAGGCTGCACAGAGGTCTGTCGGAGTCAGTCTCCCCTCTATCACAGACATTTACACCTCCAGATGCAGGAAAAGAGCCACCTGCATCATGAAAGACCCCACTCACCCTGCACACACACTTTTTGCCCCACTCCCCTCAGGAAGGAGGTTGAGGAGCATTAAGTGTAGAACCACTAGACTGAGGAACAGCTTCTACCCTGAGGCTGTTAGACTCATGAATAAATAAATAATAAGAGTAAACACTGCAAAATATCACATCATGCTGATGCTGATCTGTTTTCTTGTTGCTGTGTTCATATGTGACCATTTGCTCATATAGACTCATGTTCGTGCGGCTGTCTGTTTGTAATGATTTTGTTTTTCTATTACATTAGTGCTTAGTGTATTTCTAGTTGATGTTTTTCTTAGTTAATCCTAGATGTTATTACTGTTTTTCTCTTACATTTAGTTGTTGAATGTAACTGGGACCCTGTGTACATAATCTCATTTCATCACATGTACCACATGCGGTGCAAATGACAATAAAGATTCTCTGACTCTGACTCTGACTCTGACTATAGAGCTTTGGAGCGTGACGTCACTGGTCTGCGGCGCAAAGGCTGATGGTCTTTGGTGCAAAGGATGATGGGATAGAAACCGCCTTATTCAAAGACCACTAAAAGAAGCTCTATCTCTCGTTTTTTTGTTAGAATCTAAGTAGGTTTAAACAATTTTGCAATGGTCCGAACTTGCTGTGTAATTGGATGTAATGTCCGATCACACAACCGGAAAGGTAAAAAGATAGAAAACAGACTTTCTCTTTACTGTTTCCTGCCTGGAAACAACGTGAGGGAGCTTCATCTGTCCGACGTAACAAAAAGGAGTTGAATGGCCTGGATATCAGTGGTGACACGTCCTGATACAACTTTCTCCATGTTCCAAGATACCTGCTAGTTTGTTTCAGACATTCTGGTGAGTGTCTAAATTCAGTTTGTTGGTGTTGTGCCATATTTTTTTTCCATGATTTTGTCCGGGTGTTTAGTTCATGTTAAGTTCATAGAAGTGGGTCAACCTAGTTTAGGTTGGGTTTATATTTTTTATATAACGTAGTCTGAGTGGACATCTGTGTTACTGTGAAATAAACTGTTTAAAGTTTCTTGTTGTTGTCACTGTTACTGTAGTGATAATGATCTGTGTTCTGATACGTCCTTGTCAAGGCAAACCTTCATATGAAAGGAATTAAAGTCCAGAAGAGCTCAGTGAAGCTGCAGATGGAGGAACAGGGACCAGCAGCAAAAAGCTACAAAAACGCCGTCAGTTGTGTGAACAAAGAGGAGCAGAAATGAATCATCTGTTACAGAGAACAGGTCAGAGCTGAATAAAAACCAGCTGGAAAAAGAAAATTTAAAGTATTACATATTATACAGGACTTCCTTGTTTTGTCATCTTTTTAATATGTCACATAAAACTCTGTCTAATGCTACCCTGATGCATGCTCAATAATCCAGGTAGAAAAATCTAAAAAAGCTAAGTCTGGTCCTCTGGACATTCAAAAAAAACAAAACAAAGCAAAAAAAATTGTAGAAACGTTTCGTCTTTCGTCCGAAAGACTTCCTCAGTCTGAGGTGCTGGGTTCAGCTCAGTCTTATAAATAGCACCCTCTCACAGTGTTACACAACCAGTTGGCTGATGACAGCCGAAACCAGCTGCTCACATGATCAAGGAGGACCATCAGCCCAACGATGGATCGTTAGCACCCTGATGGTTGTTTGCTATTCACAACTCAGAGTCAAAGTTTCAGCCTGTCTCAGTAATGCTAAACCACCACCTTCCAACATCAGTAGAGAAGAGAGGGATGCACTCACCACGCTTAGCAAAGACAAAAACATCATAATTCTCCCAGCAGACAAAGGAAGGTGCACAGTGATTTTGAACCAGAAAGACTATCATGAGAAAGTTATGTCACTCCTTAGTGACTTAACCACTTATGAACCGCTGAAAAGAGATCCAGGAAGTGGTTACAAGAAGAAGTTGATAGATTGCCTGAAAATTTTGAAGCAGGACAAGGCTATTGACAATATTCTGTACCACAGACTGTACCCAGGGGAGGCCACGCCAAGTCTGTATGGTTTACCCAAAATCCACAAACAAGGTGTACCTTTAAGACCAATTGTTAGCATGATTAACTCTGTCACTTACAATGTTTCCAAATATCTGGCATCTGTACTCATCCCTTTAGTTGGCAGCTCAGAACACCACATACAGAACACCATGGACTTTGTGGATAAGGTGAGGGATGTCATCATGGAGACTGATGAAACAATGGTCTCTTTTGATGTTACATCACTCTTTACGTGCATTCCTGTTGATGAAGCAGTAGAGGTGGTCTGTTTAAGGTTAAAATCAGACACCACTCTGAACAGCAGGACCACGCTTTCCACAGAGCAACTGTGTCAACTCTTGAAACTGTGCCTGCAGTCAACCTACTTCACATATGGGGAGCAATATTATAGGCAGAAACATGGGTGTGCTATGGGGTCTCCAGTTTCTCCTATTGTTGCCAACCTGTACATGGAGGAGGTAGAAAAGAAAGCCTTGACGTCCTTTTCAGGGAGACCACCAAGTCATTGGTTCAGGTATGTTGATGACACCTGGGTTAAAATTAAATCTCAGGAAGTCCAACATTTCACTGATCACATCAACTCTGTGGATAAATATATCAAGTTCACACGAGAAGATGTAAGAAATGGCAGGTTGGCTTTCTTGGACTGTGAGGTCTCAGTTTCTGATAGAGGAAATTTGCAAACTGAGGTGTACCGCAAACCCACCCACACAGACCAGTATTTACAGTTTGACTCCCATCACCCTCTGGAGCACAAGTTAGGAGTCATCAGGACTCTGTATCACAGAGCAGACAGCATCCCCACCAACTCAGCAGCCAGACAGAAGGAGAAATCACACACAAAACAGGCTCTAGAGAAATGTGGCTATCCTAACTGGGCCTTCCTGAAAGCAGAGAAGAAACCCAAACAGGACTCCAGCCAACCATCAGGTGAAAAGAAGGAACCCAGACCCAGACCAGTGGCCATTCCATATGTTGCAGGGGTTTCAGAGACATTGAGACGTTTATTTTCTAAACACAACGTCCCAGTGGCTTTTAAACCCCAAAATACATTACGGCAAAGACTGGTTCATCCCAAAGATCCAGTCCCCCGGCAAAAACAGAGTAATATTGTGTATGCTGTTCAGTGTCAGGAGGGCTGTGATCAGTCTTA
>JBBPBX010009463.1:10998-40825 GCA_038048925.1 Garcialebias charrua | reverse complement strand
GATAGAGAGGAACGATGGTTTGAGAGAGGAGTAAAGGAGGCCATCTTTGTGAAAAGAAACCGCCCATCATTAAACAGGGGTGGAGGCCTCCGGGTTCAACTGTCCCCCTCCTACAATGCTGTGCTTGCTGGTATCTCTCAGCCCTCTGTGAATAGCAAACAACCATCAGGGTGCTAACGATCCATCGTTGGGCTGATGGTCCTCCTTGATCATGTGAGCAGCTGGTTTCGGCTGTCATCAGCCAACTGGTTGTGTAACACTGTTCAAAACAGTGCAGCAAGGATCTTGTTGAGAGTTCGTAAATTTGAACATATTACGCCCATTCTCCATAACCTTCATTGGCTTCCTGTCGCCTACAGAATTCAGTACAAAACTGCTCTCATTACACATCAATGCTTACACGGAACTTCACCAGATTATCTGAAGGATATTCTCATTCCATACTCATCCACCCGTTCGCTGCGGTCACAGAACAGCAATCTCCTTCACATTCCGAGAACCAAATTAAGGACCATGGGAGACCGGGCTTTCAGTGTGGCTGCCCCCCGCCTGTGGAACTCTCTTCCTGACTGTCTAAGAGCCCCACAGTCTGTGGTTGACTTTAAGAGCGACTTGAAGACCTTTCTTTTCGACCAAGCATACTCTACCTCCTCATGATTCTACTTTTGATCTTAGCTGATATTGTTATTGATTTTAATTGTTTTATTATTTGTTTTATTGTCATTTAATTCTGTTGCTCCTTGTAGCACTTTGAGATTTTCATTAATGAAAAGTGCATTATAAATTGAATTCATTATTATTATTATTATTATTAGGGTGCTATTTATAAGACTGAGCTGAACCCAGCACCTCAGACTGAGGAAGTCTTTCGGACGAAAGACGAAACGTTTCTACAATTTTTTTTGCTTTGTTTTGTTTTTTTTGAATGTCCAGAGGACCAGACTTAGCTTTTTTAGATCTGTCTAATGCTGTGCCTTTCTTTCTCTTCTTCAAGTGATGGATGTGCACCAGACAAGCTCATAACAGAAGCTGTGATCTTCTCTCAAATTATTACCCGGGGACGTTGTGTTATCTGACAGAGGCCTTGATGTTAGACTGTGTGAGAGTCAAGGTCAAGGTTCTTTATTGTCATTCACATCACATGTTGTACGTGAGATGGAACGAAACTGTGCACACAGGGTCCCATTTACAGCCCACAAAAGTATAAATGAATGATGTGCTGAGGTTAAAATCCCATCATTCACTAAAGGGAGATTTCCACTTGATACTAATGATTTTGAAAACACATGAGCACACCTTAGAATTCATGTGGAAAGTGTCACTGGTTGCATGAGAAACAAATATAAAATGTTACACAGAACTAGACCAGTTAACTATACTGGTGCTTACATGTGAAAGTGAAGATAATAAATAAAATAAATTTCACATTTTTGTCATCTGTGTATGTTTCCCATACTTGACAGACGAAATTGGCCTCTGCATTTAACCCAACCACCACCAGGTGGTGCAGTGAGCAGCCGTAGTCAGCGCTCGGGGAGCTGGGGAAAATAGATGTGCACTCATAGACACCCCAAGGTTTGCTGTGGTCGGGGTTCGAACCTGGGTCCTTCGGATCCCAAGTCTGATGTCGGGTCGCGGGGGTAGCAGCCTAAGTAGGGAGGCCCAGACTTCCCTCTCCCCAGCCACTTGGAGCAGCTCCTCTGGGGGAATCCCAAGGCGTTCCCAGGCCAGCCGAGAAACATAGTCCCTCCAGCGTGTCCTGGGTCTTCCTCTGGGTCTCCTCCCGGTGGGACATGCCCGGAACACCTCACCAGGGAGGCGTCCAGGAGGCATCCTAACCAGATGCCCGAGCCACCTCAACTGGCTCCTCTCGATGTGGAGAAGCAGCGGCTCTACTCCGAGTCCCTCCCGGATGACTGAGCTTCTCACCCTATCTCTAAGGGAGAGTCCAGCCACCCTGCGGAGAAAACTCATTTCAGCCGCTTGTATCCGAGATCTTGTTCTTTCGGTCATAACCCAAAGCTCATGACCATAGATGAGGGTGGGAACGTAGATCGATCGGTAAATTGAGAGCTTTGCCTTTTGACTCAGCTCTCTCTTCACCACGACAGACCGGTACAGCGCCCGCTTCACTGCGGACGCTGCACCTATCCGCCTATCGATCTCACGCTCCAGTTTTCCCTCATTCGTGAACAAGATCCCGAGATACTTAAACTCCTCCACTTGGGTAAGGACCTCCTCCCCGACCCGGAGAGGGCACGCTACCCTTTTCCGGCTCAAGACCATGGCCTCGGATTTGGAGGAACTGATCCTCATCCCGGCCGCATCACATTCAGCTGCAAACCGCTCCAGCGAAAGCTGTAGATCACGAGCTGATGAAGCCAATAGGACCACATCATCTGCAAAAAACAGAGAAGCGATTCTAAGGCCACCAAAACGGATCCTCTCAACACCTTGGCTGCGCCTAGAAATTCTGTCCATAAAAGTTATGAACAGAATCGGTGACAAAGGGCAACCTTGGCGGAGTCCAACTCTCACCGGAAACGAGCCTGACTTACTGCCGGCAATGCGGACCAAGCTCTGACACCGGTCGTACAGGGACCTAACAGCCCTTATCAAAGGGCCTGGTACCCCATACTCCCGGAGTACCCGCCACAGAACCCCCCGAGGGACGCGGTCGAATGCCTTTTCCAAGTCTACAAAGAACATGTAAACTGGTTGGGCAAACTCCCACGCACCCTCCAGGACCCTGTTGAGGGTGTAATAATAATAATAATAATAATCATTTTATTTAAAAGCGCCTTTCATGACACCCAAGGACACTTAACAAACCAACACAGTGAATACAGAGCAAACATTATCAGCGACAAATTGAAATATAAAATACATAAAGGATATAAAATGGAAGATAAAAATACATTTAGTAAAGTTAATGATAAGCTAGTCTAAAGAGATGTGTTTTCAGGGCAGTCTTGAACAGAGAAAGGGAGGTGGTGTTTCGAAGGTCGGGCGGTAGAGCGTTCCAGAGGTGAGGGGCAGAGCAGGTGAAGGCCCTGCTCCCCATGGTGGAGAGGCGGGCAGAGGGTACATGGAGTTGTAGTGAAGAGGAGGACCTGAGAGAGCGTGATGGGATGGAGATTTGTAGGAGGTCAGATAGATAAGGAGGGGCAAGGTTGTGGATAGCTTTGAACGTGAGGAGTAGAATTTTGAAGATGATGCGTGATTTAACCGGGAGCCAGTGGAGCTGCTGCAGGACAGGAGTGATGTGATCATAGTAGGAGGTTTGAGTGATGACACGGGCAGCTGAGTTCTGGACCATCTGTAACTTGTGGAGAGATTTGTTGGGGAGGCCGTAGAGAAGGGAGTTGCAGTAGTCAATACGGGAAGTCACAAGACTGTGCACCAGGATGGCTGTGGAGCGGGGTGTGAGAGAAGGACGGAGACGGTTAATATTACGGAGGTGGAAATAGGCAGACCGAGTAATATTGTTGATGTGTGAAGTGAAGGAGAGAGTGGTGTCGAGGATGACACCGAGGCTCTTGACCTGAGGGGAGGGGGATAGCAGAGAGTTGTTAAGGGGGACGAGAAGATGTTCTGATTTTGAAATAGAGTTTTTGGTACCGACGAGAATGACTTCTGTTTTGTTGCTGTTTAGTTGAAGGAAATTGTTAGAAAACCAGTGATTTAGCTCGTTGAGACAGTCGGTGAGGATGGAGGGTGGGTGGGTGGAGTTTGGTTTTGATGACAAGTAGAGCTGCGTGTCATCAGCATAGCAGTGGAAATGGATGCCGTGTTTGCGGAAGATGTGGCCTAGAGGAAGGAGGTAAATGATGAAGAGGAGGGGTCCGAGGACAGAGCCTTGGGGGACACCCGTGGAGACAGGGGAAGACTGGGAACGGAAGGATTTAAGCTGAATGAATTGAGTGCGGTCAGAGAGATAGGAGGTGAACCAGTCTAACGGGGTACCTGAGATGCCAATGGAGGTTAGTCTGTTGAGGAGGATAGAATGACAGATGGTGTCGAAGGCAGAACTTAGATCAAGAAGAATGAGGATGGACAGAAGACCAGAGTCAGCAGCAAGAAGAAGGTCGTTAGTGATTTTTACTAGGGCTGTTTCGGTGCTATGGTGGGGGCTGAATCCAGATTGAAACTCTTCATAAATGTTGTTGTTGGACAGGTGAGAGTGAAGTTGACTAGCAACAGTTTAGAGCAGTGTAGAGCTGGTCTAGTGTTCCACGACAGGACGAAAACCACACTGCTCCTCCTGAATCCGAGGTTCGACTATCCGACGGACCCTCCTCTCCAGAACCCCTGAATAGACCTTACCAGGGAGGCTTAAGAGTGTGATCCCTCTATAGTTGGAACACACCCTACGGTCCCCCTTTTTGAATAGGGGAACCACCACCCCAGTCTGCCAATCCAAGGGAACTGCCCCCGATGTCCACGCGATATTGCAGAGTCGCGTAAGCCAACACAACCCCACAACATCCAGAGCCCTAAGGAACTCAGGACGAATCTCATCCACCCCCGGAGCCTTGCCACCGCGGAGCTTTTTAACCACCTCGGCGACCTCAGCACCAGAGATTGGAGAGCCCGATCCAAAGTCCCCAGGCTCCGCTTCCTCAGTGGAAGACGTGCCAGTAGGATTGAGGAGGTCTTCGAAGTATTCCGCCCACCGACTCACAACATCCCGAGTTGAGGTCAACAGCACGCCATCCCCACCATAAATGGTGTTGGTCGCGTACCGCTTTCCCCCCCTGAGACGCCGGATGGTGGACCAGAATCGCCTCGAAGCCGTACGGAAGTCATTCTCCATGGCCTCTCCGAACTCCTCCCACGCCCGAGTTTTTGCCTCAGCAACCACCCGAGCCGCATGCCGCTTGGACTGCCGGTACCTATCTGCTGCTTCCGGGGTCCCACAGGCCAAAAAGGCCCAATAGGACTCCTTCTTCAGCTTGACAGCATCCCTCACCGCCGGTGTCCACCACCGGGTTCGAGGGTTGCCACCACGACAGGCACCAACAACCTTGCGGCCACAACTCCGATAAGCTGCCTCGACAATAGAGGCGCGAAACATGGCCCACTCGGGCTCAATGTCCCCCGCCTCCCTCGGAACGTGTTCAAAGCTCTCCCGGAGGTGGGAGTTAAAGCTCCGTCTTACGGGAGACTCTGCCAGACGTTCCCAGCAGACCCTCACAATACGTTTGGGTCTGCCAGGTCTGACCGGCATCCTCCCCCACCATCGGAGCCAACTCACCACCAGGTAGTGGTCAGTTGACAGCTCCGCCCCTCTCTTCACCCGAGTGTCCAGGACATGCGGCCGCAGATCAGATGAGACGACAACAAAGTCGATCATTGAACTACGACCTAGGGTGTCCTGGTGCCAAGAGCACATATGGACACCCTTATGCCTGAACATGGTACGTTGGGGTTCACCCCGGTGAACGAGAGGGTAGCCTCCCTTCGCCTACGTGTGGGGGGACGGGCTCTGACTGTTGTTTGTGCCTATGCGCCGAACGGCAGCGCAGATTACCCACCCTTTTTGGAGTCCTTGGAGGGGGTATTGGAGGGTGCGCCTCCTGGGGACTCCCTTGTTCTGCTGGGGGACTTCAACGCTCACGTGGGCAATGACAGTGAGACCTGGAGGGGTGTGGTTGGGAGGAACGGCCCCCCTGATCTGAACCCGAGTGGTGTTCTGTTATTGGACTTCTGTGCTCGTCATGGATTGTCCATAACGAACACCATGTTCAGGCATAAGGGTTATTTTTTCTCATTCAATAAAAATTCAAAATTCAATTCCTGGAAATCTTACAAAAAGATCTGAAGCTCTCAGCCCTGACCTCTCTGGATGGTTTTAAGAATCTGTTGGAATCCTGGCAAAAACCAATGCAGATTATCTTTGATTTGTTTTTTTTTTGTACATCTACCTTATAATGTTTTTGCTACTTTTTGCTTTTTCTTTTCTTTTGTTTATTGTTTAATGTATTTGTATCATTGCTGTTCATCATTCTTTAGTTTGTAGCAGGTCGCTTTCGTAAATGAGCCCTCGAAGCTCAATAAGATTTACCTGACTAAATAAAGGTTGAATGAATGAATGAATGAAAAAATTGATGTGGTAAACATTCATGAAACATTTGATTCAGCACTAACATGTATACATGATGAAATTGATCACATTTGTAGTACACATTTTATGTATTAACATATTTCATTAACAGGGATCAACGTGTCCAAATAAACGTTGAATGAATAAATTTCAGGTAAGAATAAACAAAATGAAACAGATCCATTGAAGTTAACATTTGATGTAATTAAACATTTGTGATGAACATTGTGTAAGTTAATACATTTTATAGAAAAATTGCTACACAAAAATGTGCAAATATAAGTGAACAGCATGATTTACATAATTATGTCTCCCTTGAAGCTGGAGTACAAGCTCTGAGAAATATCTTTAGGAAGCTTCATGCTTTCTGCAGACGTCCAGCCATGTCTGTCTGGGTCCACACAAGGTCACAGTGGTTTGATTCTGTACCTGTGCAGTGTGGACGATGCTTCTTCAGGTGAACTTCATTTCCTGCCTCCACGGCCTGCTGGATGCTGCATGTCATATTTGTAAGGGAACTTTCTCCAGGCAGCAGCGATCACACTGTGAGTCCATCAGGAGATGCTCCATGTTCAGGAGTTGGATTTTGTACTGCTAGCTGCATTTTAATGCATCACCCTCATCATGACTCAGAGAGCAGAACCTGTGAACACACAAATAAAATGGTGAATGAAAAAACAGAAAAATGTATCTATAATATATATGCATCTTAATATATATTATATACTGTATATATAAAGTAATCTAATCAAGATTTGAAGTCTATGTTATTAGACAAGCTCATGTAATTAAAAATAAGGTAATTTTCAACTTGGAGCTTTGTAAATCAGTTAAAATACATACTTTAAAAATCAAGTGTTCACAATTTTTAATACCCATAGCATATAGAAGGTTGATTGATTCTGAAAAAAATGTATATTAATAATTTAAGTAAAATTAAGGAGCCAAGAACAACGTACCGTATTTTCCAGTGTATAGGTCGCACCTCTTTATGGTTTTTTTCAAGGCCTGCGACCTATACTCAGGTGCGACCTATATATGGCTTGTTATCACTTTCGGTGAAACAAATTTTTAAATCCAGCTCATTTCACAATTACGTTCATTTATTAAGGAAAAGTTCAGCTCAGACATATATTTGCTATAATTTTTATCAAACAAATAATTGTTTTTAAGTGTTAATCTTCTTAAAAGCCTTGCTGTGCGCTCCTGTGGCAGACATTTGCAGCAGAGCTAAACGTAGGTGCGACCTATACACCAGTGCGACCTATCTAGGGATTTTTCCAATCTATTGGTGATAATTGGACAATGCGACCTATACACCGGTGCAACCTATACACCAGAAAATACTGTACCTTCAACGTATTTACAATCTGGAAGCTTTAAAAATGTCCAAATCATCTACTACCCAGCTGTTCATAGATTGGACCAGCTCTCCCAGTGACTTGTAATTCTTAAAATTACTTGTGGTGTAAGCACTGACATTGACCAGGTCTGCTGAAATGACTGGGAATGTCAGTGGAGGCAAATATTACTCAGAGTCTCTGCTCCATTTATTTATTTATTTCAAACGGGCGACATTTCCAATTTTAACAATTTTTTTCCATGTAGGTTGTTTTTTTTGTCATCTGGGAGAGGTTTATTACGATACAGTCCACTTCATTTTGCGCTGCTTTTCAGCATCGTGATTGAAGATACAGCGCGAAAATCACCTGAATTTCTTTTATTTTTTCTGAGGTCTGCCAAAATGGCGGTAGAGACCGGAACGCCCCAACACGCCCCCGACACTCCCCCACACAGTCACATATTCTCCAACGCTCTATATTTATGGTTTGACTCCCATCACCCCCGGAGCACAAGTTAAAAGTCATCAGGACTCTGTACCACAGAGCAGACAGCGTCCCCACTACTGTAACTCAGGAGCCAGGCAGAAGGAGAAATCACACATGAGAAATGTGGATATCCTAACTGGAGCAGTGGGTGGGCATCACAGGGTCAGCCCTCAATTGGTTCAGATCCTACCTCTCTGACAGATCCTTTTGTGTTTCCATCAAATATTTTAGTTCTGCAGCGGCAGCGCTTAAATGGGGGTCCTGCAGGGTTCCAACCTGGGTCCTCTCCTATTCTCGTTATACCTGCTGCCACTTGGTGCTATTTTCCGGAAACAACATACATTTTCAATTCTACGCCAATGACTGTCAAATTTACTTACCCCTAAGACACAATGGTACATGCTCTGTTCAACCTCTGTTTGACTGCCTGGCTGACATCAGGGACTGGATGGCTTTAAATTTCTTAAGTTTCAATGAAAAGAAGTCTGAAGCCATGTTGTTCCCTCCCAACGACACAATCACAAACCACTGCATCAACCTTTCTGCTCTAGCCCTGTCTGAAAAACAAAAAGTCACAAATCTGGGAGTGATAATGGATCCTTCCATGAAACTCAACAGCCATGTAAACATGATCATTAAATCCTGTTTTTTCTAACTGAGGTGGCTGTCTAAGCTGAAGCCCATATTATCCAAAAATAACCTGGAGAAAGTAATCCACGCATTCATTA
Organism: Garcialebias charrua; assembly: GCA_038048925.1. Taxonomy (NCBI): domain Eukaryota; kingdom Metazoa; phylum Chordata; class Actinopteri; order Cyprinodontiformes; family Rivulidae; genus Garcialebias; species Garcialebias charrua. The sequence goes on along the minus strand of JBBPBX010009463.1, from coordinate 32,162 downwards.
CATTTAGGCTTGATTACTGCAATTCCCTCCTGTTTGGTATCAGTCAGACCACCATTGCATGATTACAACTGAACCAGAATGCAGCAGCCTGATTTTTAACCAGTACAGGCAAAAGAGAGCACATTACACCAGTCTTGGCCTCTCTGCACCGGTTCACCTTCGAATCCAGTTTTAAAAAAAACTCCTGTATGTCTACAAATTGCTGAACACACTGCAAAAACGTAAAATCTTACCAAGTCTAATTTTCTAATTTCAAGTCAAAACCTCTTATCACACTTAATATAAGTCAAAAACATATTTCTAAGTAAGACATAACAACTTGTTTTGAGACAATGCATCTTGAAAATCTTGATAAGGCAAAAAGTCTTGAAAATATCTTGTTTTGAGTCATTTCTTATTTGAAACAAGCTTTTTTGACATTTCATTAACATTTGCAGTTGTCGTGAGGTTTGTAAAATGTGAAAAATCTTGTTTCAAGATAACAAACTAACTTGAATTAAGACAAATCTGCTTCTTTGATCAGCATGCCCACTCAAAGTATTAATCATTCTATTTTTTATACAGGTTCTGTTTAACTTTGAACAGACTCCATTGTCCTATTACAATTTCTTTAAACCAATAGTTCATTAACATTTTCTACATTGTATTTTTTTCCAAGGCTGAATACTACATAAACATACCTACTGTGCAGTTTATATTAAATAGACAAATAATGCAGGTTCATTTCACATAGGAGCCAAGATGGTCTAGTGGCAGGGCTTTTGACTTGGGACCCGAAGGACGCGGGTTCGCGCCCCGGCCACTACCCACCTTGGGGTGTCTATGAGTGCACACCTATTTCTCCAGCTCCCCGGGCGCTTTCGGGCTGCTCACTGCACCACCTGGTAGGTGGTTGGGTTAAATGCAGAGACGAATTTCGTCTGTGTATGGGAAACATACGCAGATGACAGGAAAAGACATTATTATTATTATTATTATATTTATTTTAACATATAATTTAACATATAATTGATTTTAATAAAATAAATATGTTTTTTAGGACAGATTAAGTGGCCGTGGGGCGGCCGTGGCGTAGTGGTAATGGCAGTCGTCCCCGATCGGAAGGTTGGAGGTTCGAATCCTGGTTCCCCACACCATGTGCGTACCTGTTAAGCCATAGCCAAAATGGTGTACGACCCTGAAGGGAAGACAACAAAAAATTTGATTTTGTTTGCGAACTGATAAGGATATAAATACCGTGTTCACATTTATGAAGAGTGGCTTTATGAATTTTTTTCATCGAGTTACGATCGTTGTTCAGTAACTTGTTGGCGGTTCACCATTTTACTTTACTCCATAATACGCTGGTTGTTACGAAGAAACGCGGGCCGACACGTTGGAGGTGCTTTGTTGCAGCAAAAGAAAACAACAAAGCTGGGAGTGGAGACTACAGGCTACAAGCTAACGCTAGCCATGTGCTGTTGTTAAAAGCTAATGCGGCAAAACAACACGGAGTTGGGATTGTTGCTACAGGCTGACGAGTGAGCCGAGAGCCGTGAGCCGTGAACGCCGCTGGGGCTTTGAACTGGACCAAGCGCCGCGAGTGAGCCAAGAACCGTGAACGCCACCTGGGGCTTCGAGCTGGGCCGAGCGTCGTGGGTGAGCCAGAGGACCACCGCCTGGGACCAGGCTGGTATCGGAGCGTCGTGGGTGAACCAGAGGACCACCGCCTGGGACCAGGCTGGTATCGGAGCGTCGTGGGTGAACCAGAGGACCACCGCCTGGGACCAGGCTGGTATCGGAGCGTCGTGGGTGAACCAGAGGACCACCGCCTGGGACCAGGCTGGTATCGGAGCTGCGCCGGGAGCCATTGGAGCTGAAGCTAGGTGCTATGCAAACTGGGCTACATCTAGTGAGCAAAACCTCTTCGGATAAGAGAGCTGATTGCTGCAGGCTGCTAAAACCGTGAGTTCTGTTCTAATAACTGCTGATCTGGGTGCTGCACTACTAAGTGTGCACTGCTGGTCCAGAGCCACCATCGTTAGGCCTGTGAGCCTCGTGGAAGGCCTGTGAGCCTCGTGGAAGGGCCACGTGGTTCAGCAAACAAACCAGAGACCTGCTACCACTAAACTACTAACTCTGTAAGTATGACGAAAGGTAAAGGACAAAAGTCACCAGACTCTGTAAATATGAGAAATAGAGGACAAAAATCACCAGACCCGGAGGGAATTATCTCAGTAGAAATGCAAGAATTTAAAGAATCACTCAACTTTATGAGTAGACAAATAGAAAGCTTAACAAAAAAAATGGAGTCCCAGGCCGAACTGGTGAAAGAAGTAAAAGAACTGAAAGGACTGATAATTAGCAAAGACAATAAAATCGCTGAATTGGAACAAAAAATAGAGGACTTAGAACAATACACAAAGCAAGACAACGTGGTGATCTCAGGACTTGATATTAACAATTATCAGACAAATGCAAGAAATCCTACCAACGAAGACCAAAATGAGAATGCATCTCAGGAAGAACAAAAGACTCTGGATGAACGCGTAGTTACTTTCTTACGGGAAAGACACATTAACATAAACTATGGGGACATTTCATTCTGTCACATCCTGCCCAGTAACTCATCACGATTCAAACCGTCAGTAGTCGTCAAGTTCTATAGCAGGTATACAAAAAACTATGTTATGCAAAATAGAAGAAAACTGAGTGGAACAGACGTTTACATAAATGAACATCTTACAAAAAAAAATGGAAAAATTGCAAAGGAAGCAAGGTGGTTAAAAAGCAAAAAAAAAATAATACATTCAACATGGACAAGAAATGGATACGTCTTTATCAAAGCAAAGGAAGGGTCTCAGCCAAAAATGATAAAAGAGCTGACGGATCTGGATGAATTCAAGAGATGAAAAATTACAAATGGATAAAACATACAGTGAGATGAACAAATACATTAAAACATGACAACAAACGAAGACTCAGAACCTAAAATATATAATGTTGAAAATATGATTGATGCAAATTTTTTCCCTATAATAAAAGATAGCGAATATTATAATGAAGAGCAGTTTAATGACATCAATATATCAAATGGAGTTCTCTCTATTATTCACTTTAATAGCAGAAGTATAAATGCAAATATATCAAAAATAACAGATTACTTAAAACAGTTAAATAGAACTTTTACAATAATAGCGCTGTCAGAGACATGGCTCAATGATGATAACACAAGTAATATTCACATCGATGGGTATGAATTATATCATATGAACAGAAATAATAAAAGAGGTGGTGGAGTCGCTCTGTTTGTCAATAATGAAATAATATGTAAATTAAATAATGAAATGTCAATAACAGTGGATAACATTATGGAAATGATAACGATAGAAATAATAAACAAAAATGATAAAAACATAATAATAAGTTGTGTTTATAGATCACCAGGAGCAAATATAGAAATATTCACGGATAAAATCTTGGAGCAAATGGAGAAGAGTTTTAATAAAAATGTTTTTTTGTGTGGAGACTTTAACATTGATATGGGAAATAAAACAGATTCAAATAACATAAGCACATTTATAAACTCAATGTACAGTTTAAATATGTATCCAGTGATATCAAAGCCAACAAGAATTACAACTCATAGTGCCACAATAATTGATAATATTTTCACAAATATAACAAATGGGGACGTGATAAGTGGTATCTTAACGACCGATCTAAGTGATCATTTACCAGTTTTCACAATCTATAAAAATGATCAAAGCATCACAAAAGCAGTCGCAATGAAGAAAAAGATCATAAACACGTCAAAAAAAGTTTTAGAAAAACTGAAAGAGGATCTAAATAAACAAGACTGGAAGAATGTGTATGTCAATGATGCGAATAGAGCATATGATGAGTTTATGAATATCCTGGAAGCTCTGTACGAAAAAAACTGTGTGCAAACAAATTACACAAAGAGAAATACGATTGATCAACCATGGATGACAAAAGGGTTGAGAAATGCTTGTAAAAAAAAGAATTATTTGTATTCATGTTTCTTGAAATTGCGAAGTCAGAGCGCTGAAGAAAAATATAAAAAGTATAAAAATAAATTAGTGGGGATTATAAGGAAACATAAGAAAGAATATTATAGTAAATTATTAGACAAAAGTAATGGTGATATGAAAGCAACATGGCGAGTAATGAATAGTGTCCTGAAGAATCATAAAGCAAAAACTGGTATTTCAAAATATTTTGTAAAAGACGACGATGAAATTCATGATGAAAATGAAATTGTAAATGAATTTAATCAATATTTTGTGAATGTTGGATCAAGCCTTGCAGCTAAGATACCTAAAGTAGATAAAAATGTGACCCACTCAATTACAGGTTGTGCAAATAGTATTTTTCTAAATGGAACTAACAAAGAGGAAATAATGAATGTAGTAAAACATCTTACAGACAAAAGATCGAAAGACTGGGTGGACATGGATATGATGTTTGTGAAGGACATAATGAGCCATGTTATTGAGCCGTTCACTTACATATGTAACTTATCATTTTCAACAGGAATATTTCCAGATAATATGAAAGTAGCTAAGGTCGTTCCTCTTTTTAAAAATGGTGATAAATGTGTATTCAACAATTATAGACCTATATCCTTATTACCACAGTTTTCAAAAATTCTTGAAAAACTATTTGTAAACAGACTAGACCAATTTTTAGATAAACAAAATATTCTAAGCAATAGTCAGTATGGATTTAGAGCAAAAAACTCTACATCAATGGCTCTCATGGAATTAATGGAACAAATAACTACTGCTGTCGATCAAAAACAATATTGTATCAGTATTTTTGTTGATTTAAAAAAAGCATTCGATACTATTGATCACACCATTCTCCTAGAAAAGCTAAGCAAATATGGTATTAGAGGACCAGCATTACAGTGGGTATCTAGCTACTTAAAAGATAGGAAACAATTTGTACAAATAAATGATGTAAGATCTGACCTCTGTAATATCACATGTGGAGTTCCCCAAGGCTCTGTACTTGGACCAAAGCTTTTTATTTTATATGTGAATGACTTAGTAAATGTGTCAGGACTCCTTAAATGTGTACTTTTTGCTGATGATACCACTTTTTTCTGTTTAGGTGAAGATATTGAACAAATGTTGGAATTGATAAAGACAGAATTTGTCAAGATACAAACTTGGTTTAAAATAAATAAATTATCATTAAATCTAGAGAAAACTAATTACATGTTATTCGGTAATAGAAAGAAAACTGTCGATGTTCCACTCAAAATTGAGGATGTTGAGATTTGTAGAGTGAATGAGGTGAAGTTTTTGGGTGTTATCATTGATGACAAACTGACATGGAAACAACACATAAATTCTGTAAGAATAAAAATAGCTAAATCGATAGCAGTACTGTACAAAGTCAGAGACCTATTGAATGATAAAGCTCTGTATTTGTTGTATAACACAATCATTGTTCCACACTTAATCTATTGTATTGATGTTTGGGGGAATGCGTGTAAAACAATCACAAAGCCTATTTTTGTATTACAGAAAAGAGCTGTAAGAATTATCACTAGAAAGCATTACCGTCATCCATCAAGTACATTATTTTATCAACTAAAATTACTGAAGTTCCATGATTTGGTAGACTATAATATTTTATCAGTTATGTATAGAGCTCAAAATAATGCATTACCTTTAAATATCCAAATGCACTTTGTTAAAAGACAAAGTTGTTATAATCTTAAGGGAACAGAGTTGTTTGTAAAACCACAATTCAGAACCAGTTTGAAGGGACGTTCTACCTCAATTCAGGGAATTAGATTATGGAATGGCTTGGAGAATGTAGTTAAAAATGCCAAGTCAATGTTTACATTTAAAAAAATGATCAAAACAAATATGTTAAAAAAATATATGTGAAATAACGTAATGTGTATTGTATTAGTTAGAAAATTAGAAAGTGTTAGTCATTTTGTACTGTATTAGTATTAGTTAGAAAACTAAAAAGAATTAGTCATTTTGTACTGTTGGTTGAAGAATATTATTGTTTAACCTGATTGTTGGAAAAAGTTGGTTGAAGATTATTATTGTTTACATGGTTTGACTACTGTTGTTTAATCTGATTGTTGGAGATAAGGGGCAGATATAATAAGATTTATTCTTCTTTCTGCCACCTTTCATTTTTTTACATTTTGTACACTATCATTATGAGATTGCCTTGTATTGTTTCTTTTGTAAAAAAATGAACAAATTTAATAAACATAAACATAAACATAAACATGTTGTCTATCATGGTTCACTAAGATTCATAACTGGTTGTGATTATCGTACACACCACTGCACCCTGTATTCACTGGTTAACTGGACATCATTAACCTCACGCAGACTCTTCCACTGGTACATTTTCATCTTCAAATCACTTCTTGGTCTGCTGCCCTCATACATCTCCTCCTACATGTCTTTGCGTGAGTGCAGCTACAGCGTGCGCTCTCAGGACATGATTACCTGCAGTGTTCCGTCAGTGAGGACTGAACTTGGAAAAAGGGCCTTCTCCTACTCCGCTCCTGCTTCATGGAATATCTTACAAAAAGATCTGAAGCTCTCGACCTTGACTTCTCTAAATGGTTTTCAGAATCTGTTGGAATCCTGGCAAAAACCAATGCAGATTTGTTCCTGTCTTTGATTTTATACGTCTACCTTATAATGTTTTGCTAGTTTTTTGATACTTTGTTAAAAGGAGGAATGTGTATATATGTATATATATATATATATATGTATATATATATATATATATATGTATATATATATATGTATATATATATATATATATATGTATATATATGTATATATATATATGTAGTATATATATATGTATATATATATATATATATATATATATGTATATATATATATATATATGTATATATATATGTATATATATATATATATATGTGTATATATGTATATATATATATATATATATGTATATATATGTATGTATATATATATATATATTTTTTTTTTCTCTCTCTTTTGTTTTCTATTGTTTATTGTTTGATTGTTTATTGTTTAAGGAAATTCTACCATTACTGTTCATTGTTCTTTAGTTTTAGCAGGTCGCTTTCGTAAATGAGCCCATGAGGTTCAAAAGATTTACCTGACTAAATAAAGGTTGAATGAATGAATGAATGAATGTGTCGTTGTGTCCCCAGGCAAGACACTTAACCCCGAGTTGCTCCCGGTAGGACTGGATGGCGCCTTGCATGGGTCTGCCGCTACCGGTGTATGAATGTGTGTATGAATGGGTGGATGGTTGGTATTGTAAAGAGCTTTGGGGCCCCTCATAGGGGACTGGAAAACGCTATATAAATAAGCTCCATTTACCATAAACATATTTTTCTACGTTTGGGACAAGGGGAAAAAATATAGTAAAAAAGGGATCCTTCGCACTCCTTCCCACACCTTCCCACACCTTGGCACTCCTTAGTTATTAGTTATTTAGTACACAAAGAATGGGATTAACAATAACATTTTTATGGGTACCAGCACACATTGGGAAATGAGACAGCAGATAAGATGGCAAAGAAGGCAACTCAAACTCAGATCAACTTCACAGTAAAAACAAGTAAATCAGAGGCAAAAAGTATCATTAAACAAAGACTGAAGAAAGAATGGCAGAAAAGATGGGATGAAGAAAGTAAAGGAAGATGGTTTTATGGGATCAAAATGACAGTAGGTGAAACACGAACTGGAAGAAGGAGCAGAAAAGAGGAAAGATTAATAACAAGACTAAGATTTGAACACACAGGACTTAATTATTCATTATTTCAAATAAAGAAACACAATACAGGCAAATGTGAGCACTGTGGACAAGATGAAACATTGCAACATGTTCTACAGGAATGTCAAAACTATGATCAAGACCGTGAATATATGAAGAGAGAATTTGAAGAGATAAAAGAAAAGTTTAACATAATAGCTGCACTACAACATAACTTAGAGAGTAAACATATCCAAATTATAATTAGATATTTTAAGAAAACAAAGTTGTTTAATAGAATTTGAAATACATATAGTTTAATCAGGCGTACACATAGAATTATCCCATGAAGAACCACACTCCATACCAGTGGTGGCGGTAATGCACACCTAAAGTGTTTTGCCAACCGCCATTAAACCCCATGAAGAAGAAGAAGAAGAAGAAGAAGAAGAAGAAGAAGAAGAAGAAGAAGAAGAAGAACGGTGTGCGCATGCGTGAAGTAAATTCGAAATCGTCTTTGCCCGGGCTCAGCTACAACGGTAAGTAAAGTTTTGTAAATCACATTAGTTAATAAACCCGTGACAAACTTTGAACGATTATTTTGGGGCGTACTTTTTGCTCCTTGAGCCTTATTTGTTACTTTCTGCTATTTTTTCACCGAGCCTTGTTGGACATTTCTACCTTTCTACCTTTCTGGAACACAGAGTGCGACAGAGTGCGACAGGCGCAAGCTTGTGTACAGCACCTGTGCACAGCACCTGTGCGAGCACACTGACATTTCTACCTTTCTACCTTTCTTTGAACCTTTCTACATTTCTTGAACGCAGAGTGCGACAGGCGCGAGCATGTGTACAGCACCTGTGTGAGCGGACGCGGGCATTTTTACCTTTCTACCTTTCTGTGATTAAGTTTTAGAGCAACTATCTTTTCTGAATGCGTTGTGGATCTGCAAACATTATAAGTTGCCGGTCAAAGCAGATGACCGCTTGTCCTGAGCCTGGGTCTGCTAGAGGTTTCTTCCTTCTAAAAGGGAGTTTTTCCTTTCCACTGATGCCATTGTGCTTACTCAGGATGGGAGATCGTGGCGAAGCCAAGATTTGACTTGTTTGCTGGATTCATTAGATAGAAAACTTTACTAGTCAAACCGGAATTTTAATAGTAGGAGCTGCTAGCTCCCGCTAGCTTCAACACGAATTTAGCTTCGAGAACCACGTAGCTGCACTTATTGTTCGCTTACCTGCTGCCTTTGTCAACTTCCTGTGTCCTTTGGACTGTTCTGGACTCTCTCCTGTACTCCTTCAAGGTAATGCTCGTTCGAGTTACATCTCTCTGCTTCTTGTATATCTTTTTCGGAGCCGTGGGCCTGCTGCTAGCGGCTAGCTCTGTGCTAGCCTCCACCGGCTCGTGGATGTTGACGTATTCCGCTTCGCAGTTGTTTGAACTTAACAACTGCTCCATTCCTCTTTCTATTTCCACCATCAAACAACTGGGACTTCTGCGTAGACCTCGTTACATCCATAGAAGCTCTCGAAAGAAAACCGTTTATTCTCAAGCGAACTCGGATTCGATTAGTGCTGTCTGGGCTGAAAGACGTGTCGCACGCGTCGCACCTCGATGTCGTCATCAGAACGCTGCGTCTGTAGGCCCTTGTAGTCCACTGCGCACGAAGTGGCGAGGAAAACGTGGAGTGGACTTCAGTCTGCTTAAACCGGTTCAAAAAGCTCCTATTCCAACTGGTATTAAATTAGAACTTTTCAATGTGCAGTCACTATCCAACAAGTCATGTTTAATTCATGATCACATTCTGGAGAAGAACTTGGACCTCATGTGTCTTACAGAGACTTGGCATCAACCAGATGTGTTCAGTTCTCTGAATGAGGCGTGTCCCTCTGGATACAGTTATCTGCAGAGAGCCCGCAGCACTGGCCGCGGTGGTGGTCTGGCGGTAATTTATCGCAGTAATTTAAAATTGTCTCATCTGTCTTCTCAGGACTTTTCTTCTTTTGAATGTCTGGCTTTCAGCTTCAAAGCCCCACTCCTGATGAATGTTATATTAATTTATAGACCTCCCAAACCGCATGTTTCATTTAACTCAGAGATGCATGACCTCCTCACTTTTTTCTGCACCTCCCCTGTGAAGACTATTTTTCTTGGCGACTTAAATATCCACGTGGACAATTCTTCTTCACCTCTGGTAACAGATTTTAAGTCTCTTTTGGACTCTCTTAATCTCACTCAACACGCTGACGCCCCTACGCACAGCAGTATCTGCTGATCTTCACACCCTGACCATTGTCAATCATCCTTCTGCAGATGACTCTGTGGATTACTACAACAAATCTCTTTGGGAGCTCCTGGACCTACACGCCCCCTTGAAGACAAGACTGGTGTCTTTCTCACGTTCAGCCCCTTGGTACACTGATGAGCTACGCAAGATGAAGGCAACTGGCCGTGCTATTGAGAGACGTGTAAAATCATCTGGTCTCTCTGTGCATAAGCAGGCATATAAAGAACATCAGAAAGCGTACGCCTATTCTCTTAAAGAAGCACGCTCCAAATATTATTCTAACATCATCAACACCTGCCCTGGAAACTCTAAACAGCTCTTCTCCACAATAACTCGTCTGCTTAATCCCATTAAACAAACTCTTGAGGACTCTGCTCAAAAATGCGACCTGTTTCTTTCATCTTTTAAAACCAAAGTTGACACTATCAGATCTCAGCTCCACAACCTCCCTGTTCTCAGTGTGCCACCTACCCGTCTGCATTCTGGGACCCTAAACAGCTTTGACGAAGTTGTTCAGAGTGAGGTGGAGGCCATCATCAAGAAAATGAAGCCTTCATCCTGCGCCCTGGATCCTTTCCCCTCGTCTCTCATAAAAACCAATCACTCTGCAATAGGCCCACTAATCACTCAAATAATAAATCAGTCTCTACAATCTGGTCATGTTCCACTGCCTCTAAAAACTGCCATCATTAGGCCTCTTCTGAAAAAATCTAATTTGGATCCCGACATTTTTTCTAATTACCGCCCAATTTCACACCTCCCTTTTCTGTCTAAAGTGCTGGAAAAAGCTGTTGCTGCTCAGCTGCAGGACCACCTACAACAACACTCCCTGTATGAGAAGTTCCAGTCTGGATTCAGGGCAGCTCACAGTACAGAGACTGCATTGCTGAGAGTTACCAATGATGTCCTCTTGGCTGCTGACACTGGCTCTCCCTCCATCCTTGTCCTCCTTGACCTCACTGCAGCCTTCGACACTGTGGACCATAGTATCCTCCTCCACCGTCTTCATGTGGAGGTCGGTCTCTGCGACACCGTCCTGGACTGGTTCAAATCTTTCCTCTCCAATAGGCTGGAATGTGTTAGTCTTGGCAACGCCACGTCCCAGACAGTCTGTGTCTCCTGTGGTGTCCCTCAGGGGTCGGTTCTGGGGCCCCTGCTGTTTTCCCTTTACATGCTGCCTTTAGGTCAAATTATTAATCAGTTCAACATTTCTTTTCACTGTTATGCCGACGATACACAGCTTTACATCAGGACTGGAGCATCCTCATCTTCCACCTTGTCATCTCCATCTTCACTCACTGCCCTCTCTGCCTGCCTGGAGGCAATTAGGGCATGGATGAATCAGAACTTTCTTCAATTAAACTGCTCCAAGACTGAGGCCATACTGATTGGCACCCCTCACCAGGTACAAACATCTCCTATAACAACACTTTCCTTTTCTGGACAAGACATCCCCCTCTCCACCTCTGTTACTAATCTTGGAATAAAAATGGACTCCAATCTTACATTTGAAAATCACATTAAGCTTCTGTTTAAAACTTGCTTCTTCCATCTTCGAAACATCTCCAGACTTCGCCCATCCCTAACTTTTTCCGATGCTGAGAAGCTCGTCCATGCTTTTGTCTCCTCCAGGCTCGACTACTGCAACTCCCTGTTTATTGGAATCCCTGGCAAAAACCTTCAGAAACTTCAATATATTCAAAACAGTGCAGCAAGGATCTTGTTGAGAGTTCGTAAATTTGAACATATTACGCCCATTCTCCATAACCTTCATTGGCTTCCTGTCGCCTACAGAATTCAGTACAAAACTGCTCTCATTACACATCAATGCTTACATGGAGCTTCACCAGATTATCTGAAGGATATTCTTATTCCATACTCATCCACCCGGTCGCTGCGGTCACAGAACAGTAATCTCCTTCACATTCCGAGAACCAAATTAAGGACCATGGGAGACCGGGCTTTCAGTGTGGCTGCCCCCCGCCTGTGGAACTCTCTTCCTGACTGTCTGAGAGCCCCACAGTCTGTGGTTGACTTTAAGAGCGGCTTGAAGACCTTTCTTTTCAACCGAGCATACTCTACCTCCTCATGATTCTACTTTTGATCTTAGTTGATACTGTTATTGATTTTACTTGTTTTATTACTTGTTTTATTGACATTTAATTCTGTTGCACCTTGTAGCACTTTGAGATTTTCATTAATGAAAAGTGCGTTATAAATTGAATTCATTATTATTATTATTATTATTATGTGGTGTAGTGGTAATGGCAGTCGTCTCCCGATCGGAAAGTTGGCGGTTCGACTCCCGGGACCCGCACCATGTGTCGTTGTGTCCTTGGGCAAGACACTTAACCCTGAGTTGCTCCCGGTAGGACTGGAAAGCACCTTGCATGGTAGTCTGCCGCCACCGGTTTATGAATGTGTGTAGCATTCAATGTATGTGTAACACTTTGAGATTTTCAGTAATGAAAAGTGCGTTATAAATTGAATTAATTATTATTATTATTATTATTCCTTGCCACTGGTTTCTTTTGCGTGGACAGTTTCTTACCCAGTGGTTAAGTCTTCTGCAGATGAAGCAAGCTCCAGGACTTGTGAGGCCCGTCTGTTGTTGATAAGGTTGGGCAAGCTGTTGCTACATGGCTGGTGGACCAGGGGAATGCCAGGATGGACAGCTGCTGAGTTTAGAGTCATCTGGGTACCTGCAGCTTGGAGCAATGTCAGCTGAGCATCTTCAGATTGTTTCTGCTTCCTTCTCTGTGTGGAAACCTGATTAGCTGTGTGATGGTCCCACGCATGCCTGGCATGCCTGAGGAACAGTGATGTCTGTAACACGTTACTCTACTCGGACCACTTTTTTCAGTAACGAGTAATCTAACGCGTTGCTTTTCAGAATCCAGTAATCAGATTAAAGTTACTTATCAAAATTACTGTGCGTTACTTTTTTGTCATTTTCTGTAGTACTGTAATTTATTTTTATTTCCTCAATGCGTCTCAGGTCAGGAAGTGATTAAAAAAAAGACTCGAGGAGGGACGGTCACTTGCTACGGCTGTGAAACCTGACAGCACTAGGCTGACAGCACCAGGCTGACAGAAATGTAGTGACAATGGAGCGAGGAGGAAGTGTTGTCTAGATTCAAAAACATAGTAAAAACAATTATTTGTTCGGTGAAAATTATAGCAAAGATGTGTCTGAGCTTAACCTTTCTAAATTCACAAAATGGTCAATGATGGTCAGTTGCATTTAAGAAAGTAGTTCACTATGTGCACACGCGCGGGTGGGACGGGCTGGCTTCACAGAACAGCTTCATTTCTTTAAAATGTAGCAAAATAAGCGCTTTAAAAAATATATTTCTTAGCTGACTTTATAGCACAAGTGTTCCTGAGCTGAACCGTTCCTTAATAAATTCACGTAACGGTCAAATCTGCTGGATTTAAATTGTTTCGCTATGACGTCTTCCAAACGGTCGCAAAAATAAATTATAAATAAATGAATTTTAGCTCAAACATCTCATACAGCTAAACAGTTGTAAATATCCATCCAGTGATTACCTTCTGTAAGTTTCATCAAAATCTGTTGTATGGTTCTTGAGATATTTTGCTAACAAACACTAGTTCAGACCTACCTCCAGAGTTCAGGAGGCCGGGCTGCGACAGTGTCAGTCCAAGCAGAGGAGGCTTTTTTTGGACACATGAGCTAGGAACGGTCGATGGACCCTAGTGGCCGAAAGTGGTACTGCTACCCCTAGCGGCCGAAAGTGGTAAAAAATAACTTAGTAATCTAACTTAGTTACTTTCCAAATAAAGTAATCAGTAACTTAACTAAGTTACTTTTCCCAAGGACTAATCAGTAACTTAACTAAGTTACTTTTTCAATGTAACTATGCCATCACTGCGAGGAACTCATTCAGGTGGACACAAGTCTTCCAACCGATGTACGTGGTCTGAACAGACTTATGGATGGGTAGGAAAAGTCCATTCATCAGGATTGACAAAAGATGGTCTCAAAGCTGATGCTTGTGGGGCCTCCCTCCACTCAGGCCCGGATTATCAGCAGGGCCGACTGGGCCCAGGCCCAGGGGGCCATGCTCACCATGGGGTCCACCGCAGGGAGCCCACTGCAGTTTTGGGGAAGAAAGAAAATAAAATATCCTTAGATTTTAAATAGGGTTGGGCTTCGAGAATCGTTCGGAACCGGGACTAACTGTCCGGTTTCCCGGAATCGTTCAAAATATTAATTTGCGATTCCTATTTTCGATGCTAGTTAGCCGACCGGAAGTAGCCACCGCCGAAAACCAACGAAGAAGAATCCACCGGAAGTGTGCATCTGCGATCGAAAGCGTACTAATTAATAAAAAATGACCAGTCAGGTCAGTGCAGCACTTGCAATAATTTTCTATCATGCAAAGGAGGGTGGAGAAGTAAAATAGTGTCCCGTCTTTGACGCGCTCAACCGGATTATTTTCGCTTCGTATCCGACCGGAAGTACAGAGTGGTCCGTCTGCAAAACGCTCCGCCGAACTTTTCGCTGATCGCTACCTCTTTGGCTCCATGATGGTAAATAAATAAACTATAAACTACATCTCATACCAACATTAAGGCAGCTAACAAGTTATACTCCGCTTAAAGCGGTAAGTCAGCTCAATACAAACACGATGCTAACGTTAGCTCGTTTTTTTCTTCTTAGACAAACGACCTAAAATGGCTTCACTGTTCACCAGTGTCCAAGGTAAATACATCAGTGTAAACTCAACTGAATGAAGAGAGACACAGAACAGTTACAACAGCATATGTTGTGAAAAGCTTGCATCCCTTTTCAGATGTGGATTCAACTCCTGCCATGGATTGCACTTACATTGCACTCAAATCCAACACTTATTAACATTCTTAATCCATTTAAAGTTCTCTGTGTCTTTTAAAATGTTTTAATGTCTCTAGTTTTCATTATTATATAATTTCTGTTTATGTTCTCTTTCATTCCATTATGAATGAATGTCACAGTTTGAAGAATTATTGAATAGGTTAGTTAGGCAATAACAACAGAGCTAATAATTGTACACATTCTCAGTCTTAAAAATGATTTAATAATCTCTTTTTACTGATAAAACTGATAAACCTGTTGTTTGTTTAGGAACTTCCTGCAGTCTGTCCAGAAAGTCTCCACTGGAGGAGCGTTTTGCTGAGGAAGAGGCACAACATAATGTCACAGCTCCATGTCCATGAAGAAACAAATGGAGAGAGGGCTGCAGATACCAGGACATCCCACCAGCTGTTCTGTCTGAGGATCCTGCTGCTGTGGTGGAACCAGGTTAGCCCATCAGTGGGAGTTCAGTAACATGACTGCAGCATCACATACTGGACAATATTATATGTATAATAATAATAATAATATATGTTGGTGAGTCCTCCATGTTGGCTCTAATCTGCCCTGTGAGAAATTCATAGTAAATGTAACAAAAAGGAAAAAGTTCATAGCATTAAATTCAAACAGAAGTTCAAATTATTCAATAATTTCCAGTGTAGTGGTGAACCATGTTTAATTATTGATAGTTATAAACAAAAGTGTACAATTGACACGTACAAATAAATACATAATTGTGAATTTACTTTACACTATGCAAACATACAACCTTGTCCATCTTTTAAAAAAATCACAGTTCATATAGGTAATTAATAAATACATTTCAAAATGTAGTTTACATACAATGCTATATATATATATATATATATATATATATATATATATATATATATATATATATATATACAGGTAACCCCCGACCTACGACCCCATCGACCTGCGAACCACGGGACTTACGAACATATCATATTTAATAAAAATATGAATTAAAAAAAAAAAAAAAAAAAATTTTTTTTTTTTGTGTTTAAATGTTCTTAATTTCATGTGTACATCACTTTGTTGCAGCTCTGGTTGTTTTAAAGGCTTTATAAATAATAATTATGATAAAAAAGATCATTTCTGATCATTTTTGAGCAATTTTTGAGCAATTTTGGGAAACAGGAAGTAGGTCTTCAGTTTACACGGTCACAAATTAATGTAGAACACCGGACGCTATTTAAGGTTCAGTCACTGGGGTCTCCGGTCACAAATTAATGTAGAACACCGGCGGACGCCATCTTAGGTTAGCTGCCGAGAGCTGGACGAAGACTGGTGACCAGGATGGCTTCATATGGATTAATTACTAGCTGGAAACGTCTCTGTGAACTTTGTGGATGTCTCAAGTAGCAGCGGATTTATCGCCGATCGTGCCAGGCCGCCGTGCGAACACCTCCGGCCGGCCTGGCTACACCTCCGGCCTGGCTAGCTCCAGAGCTAACACTGGAGCTAACACGGGAGCCGGCCTTTTGAACACTGGTGACCAGGATCGCATCATGTGGATTAATTACTAGCTGGAATAGCTCTGTGGACGTCTCAGGCTGGAGCAGCGGCTGGAGCAGCAGAAGCTGCAGATTGATCGCGCCGCCGCTCCAACACTAGCTCATGGCTTGGCTAGCAGAAGCTAGCCAGCTAGCTAACACAGGCCTGGAGCAGCTGCGGTGGCGCGCTGCTCGGCCCGACAACAATCAACGCATGGCAACCTAAGATGTCGGCTTTGACCATCTCAAAGTAAGAAAATATATTTTTATTTATTCTGTAAATGTGAATAGCAATGTTTAACATTACAGTACACTACTTTACATGCTTAAATGTGTGCGCGCGCTCCGTTAGCATGATAAATAAAGGTTGAATGAATGAATGAATGAATAATTTTTTTTTTTTAATATAATTTTCACCCCCTACCTACGAACGGATCGAGCTGCGAACGGTTCTTAGGTCCCTAAATCGTTCGTACCTCGGGGGTTCCCTGTATATATATATATATATATATATATATATATATATATATATATATAAAATGGGTGTTTGGTTAGGGAGGGGGCCCTGTGAGCTTCGGTGCCCAGGGGCCCCTGGGGTTGTTAATCCGGCCCTGCCTCCACTCCTCTTCTGGGAGGCTAATGCCTGAGTTGGTTCGGAAAATGGGCAACAGTCTGTTTGAATAGTCCTGGGCAGTGCTTTAAGTGGAAAAAAATAAGTGCCGGTACCCTCCCTAATGTCATAATAATATGCATACCTGCAAACTCAGAAGGGATGAAAAAGGTGACAAATGTTGCGCCAACCCCCCCGAAAGATTTTGTAATTTTTTAATGAGGACATAAATAGGAAAGATTGTGTCAACCAAAAAATTAACAACCAACAACAGCAGCAAGTCAAATACAGCAGAACATTTTGCTAACAATGCGCTGCTCCGAGTCAACAGATGCATTTAAAAACTTAAGACTTATCTCTTCAGACAGGCTTTTGGTTAATTTTGTACATTGATTTTAGAGTTTGTTATGTTTTACCTTTCTGTATAGTACTTCTGTGATTTTATTTTTCCTTTTGTAAAGCACTATGTGACTCTCATGTCTGTGAAATGTGCTATATAAATAAAACTTACTTACTAACAGTAAAAACTCATTTCTTAAATATGCTGGTGAAGATGTTTTGCCAGAAATTTTGAATAAAGTAGATGCCATTTCCTGCATTCTTGTGTATTTTAACAAGTTGTTAAACATCTATGTTTACCTACATGTAAACATGATTCACTAACTATTTTAGAGACATCTAACAAAATAAAGTCAGGTCCTGTGGACAGATTAAAAAATTGTTTAAATTATTATTGATCATGAATCAGGATATTTTAGAGACACCTCATTCAACTAGTTCATATAGACATCATCCTGTTTTTAAATTCACTCCTGTGGCTAAGATACTGTAATTAAATTAATGTGATACTTTATCACAGTGGCTTTAGGGGTGCAATTGACTGTTATTTTGTTAATTTTTATTTAGTTTTACAGGTAGTCCCCGAATTACGAGCGCTCTGATCTGCGAGGTTCCAGACTTACGAGCTGCACATTTTTGGAAAAAACGAAAAAAATACTGAGTTTTCATGTGTTTTTTCACTACAGTTAGTTAGTTAAGCATATAAACACACGTTTCCGATCATTTTTATGCACTCAAAAGTAGTTTTTAGATGAAAATAGAGTGTTTTTAGTCGCGCTAGCGAAAACCGTTCCAATTTACGAGCGGATTTCCGGATTTACGAGAGAAATGGCGGCCGTTCCAAATTACGAGATTTCCGGTTTACGAGCGCCTCGTTGTAACGGATCTCGCTCGTAAATCGGGGACTACCTGTATTTGTAACACAACATGCCATTTTACTAAACAATGGCTGCATGTATAAAAATATTAACTTTACCCACACGTTGGAGGAGTTACTTCCGCTTCCCTCGCGCTGCAGTTTGTTTTTATTTTTTTTACAGAGTTCGCTGTCGTCTCCTCCCCCTGTCTATCCTGAGGTTGTGATTGGCCAAATGACGCGCTCCACCAAAGATGTTTTATTATCGTGAAGATGCATTACTCTTTCTTGAAATCCAGTCGGGGGAAATGATGCATTCTAATCTGCCACGCATAGATATCATATATAACATTCTATATAAGATATCTATGCTGCCACGGGTCTTTCAAGTGGAGAAGATGAAAATAAGTTCCGGAACGCACCTTACGCTTAAAAAAAGTCCCGGTACTCTCAGGGTTAAATTTTAGAAGTGGCGGAACTGGGTACCGGTGAGTTCCGGCCCACTTAAAGCACTGGTCCTGGGGAGACTCGTCTGACTTCTGAACTGTGTCAGCAATGGTGGTAAAACTTGGGGTCTGGGGGTACACAGCCTGTATGCGTCTGGTAATGGCTTCCAGATTCTCGTAGAAGGGTACGTTGTCTTTGTGCTCACCCTCTGTGTTGACGATGCATTGTCCAGTTTCTCTGTCAAACAGCTGGGCTACCACCGTGGTGACAAATCCAATTCCATATACTGTTGCCAGGATCATTTTGAGTTCAGATAATGTGGGCCGGACCACCAGTACCATGTTTCCTAATGCAATGGTGATTGCTTGACCCCTCTGTGCAATGTCTGGCAAGTACTGGTTCGCCATCTCAATTAGGGTCGCTTTAGGCCAGGCCTTGTACACCAGCTGGGGTCCCGTGGGTCCTTCCACTTCTAACATGGGATTGGTGGACACGTTGTCTGGGTTGACGGTGTCTCGTGTGAGTTTGTCATCTTGTTTTCCTTTCTTTAGTCGTTTCTTTTCTACTTGTCGTCTCAGTTCATCAATTTCTCTTTCAATCCGGGTGACCTCAGCCTCGAGTTCTTTTTTCTTTGTGTCTGTCCTAGTGACAACTTTGGTGTGGGGTCCAGTGTTAGAGGCCTTGATATCAGGGGAACCTTTTTGTGGTTCTCCATCTGTGTCCTCGGGGTCTGGTAGTGATGTGTACCCCCTAAAAATCATCATCACTGTCCAAATCCCAGACATATTTAGATGGTGAGATCACTTGAGCTCCTTTTCCACTCAGCAGCTGCTGTGTTTTTTTCTTCTTTGCAACTGCAAGAGAGGCATAGGGAGGAGATGGGGAAGGTAAGGGAGGTGAAGCTTTGAAGCTGGCCTTTGAAGCTTTGAAGCTGGCCAGGGAGGGGTAGAATGTTGCCATAGGAGACCGGTTACAAGACTCCCGCGCATGTGAAGGAAAAAAAGAGAAGAAGGACAGCTGTTAAGTGATTTTTTCTGTTCTGTTTCTGAAGTTGTTACTGTCTCATTTTTTAAAGTTAGTTTGGCTTGCCTTTCAATTTTGTGGGTCATCTGATATGCTCTAATTTCTGTTTTTTTAATTAAAGATTTTGACTCATTCTTCCATAACTTAAAAGCTACTTCATGGTTGTGTAGAGAGTAACCATCAAGTCTTGTGGAATTTTTTTCATGCTGTACAATTTGTTTTTCTGTTTTAACAAATGTTCTTCCAATCGTTTAATTTCTCCTGGGTCAAAAGTGCCATTTTTTTGCAAAATTGAATTTTCTGTGCCATTGTGAGACGAAGCTGACACAAAAGTCTCTGTGCAATCTGCACGTACGATCGATTTCTGGACCACAAGGAATGTAATCAGGTTCCTTATCCTGTCCTGCTCCCATTTTATTAAAATCAGTGCACTATTTTAATGTTTCAACTTCTCAGTTCAAAGCCTAGAATTTACCTTGAAATAAATCAGCTTAATCTATCAACATTTGCCACCCAGTTCCTATACAGTAACTGGAACCATACCTCAAATTGTTAACACAAATATACCTCAGTGTTTATTTAAAATTCTTACCCTCTCTTAGTATAACATTGTACTAAATCCGGTGTTAGTTTTTTACCTCAAGTAGTTTTTGTAGTCTCAGTCTGGTCCGGAACCTCTGTCGTGGCCGAATCCTCCCGATGAAAAGCCAGAACGGTTTCCCAGCTCTCAAAACGTCTACTGCGAGGTTGGAGAAGGAATGCTACATTCCTGGTGATCACTCCCCCGTCCTGGGTCCACCGAAGGGAAACGGACCAGCGCAGAAGATGTTCGTGACGCCAATTGTGAAAGTAATTGAAATTGCCTTTGATAAAAGGAAGACTGAGAGCTTACAAAAATGAACAAAGTTTATTTTTTACTCTGCAGAGTGAGAACACACACAGGCAAACGATGCCCAGAAAAATCGAGTGAGTTCTGGTTCTAGTCAGTGACAACCTCATATTTATACACCTTGTACGTAACCAATATTACACACACATACAGAAAAACATCATTTGTAAGAAATGAGTCATCTGCCTTGGCCTTTAGAAAAGGATGAATAAACCGTTTCTGTGGTCAAGTTTAATAAAAAAAAAACAGAAAACAAAAACACAAACACAAAGAAATAAACACAAAGAAAAACAAACAAATAAACACAAAGAAAAACAAACAAACAAAAACAAATGAAGAAAACAGAAAACAAACAAACACAAACAAATAAACACAAAGAAAAACAAACAGAAAACAAACTAACACAAAGAAAAACAAACAAAGAAGAAAAAAACAGAAAACAAACACAAACAAACAAACACAAACAAATAAACACAAAGAAGAAAAAACAGAAAACAAACACAAACAAACAAACACAAAGAAGAAAAAAACAGAAAACAAACACAAACAAACAAACACAAAGAAGAAAAAAACAGAAAACAAAAACAAA
>JBBPBX010009462.1:25523-60028 GCA_038048925.1 Garcialebias charrua | reverse complement strand
AGAACTTGACTGAAAGGGAACTAAAAGTTATGCACCATAACTCATGTTCCCTGAAGGAAGGGAACGAGGTGCAACATATCTGGCCCTTTTCAATGCTGAAAGCTCTGTGAAGTGCAATTTTGGAGAAAGATGGATGGGCGTCAGCCGCTTAAATACCCAGAGGGCGGGGCCTCTGGCACGATTGATGCCCTAGCCGTAAAGGCGTGAATGTATTCCTTCAGGTAATCCCACGGGGGCGCAATTCCCATAGCAAGTATGTTGCACCTCGTTCCCTTCCTTCAGGGAACATGAGTTATGGTGCATAACTTTCAGTTTCTGTAGTGTAGTCTGTAAGTTTTCTAAAAATATATTTTTAACATATTTCTTCACTCTGTCACTATCTCCTGACAGACTGATGTTAGACAAAGTAATCTCTGAAAAAAACTATATTCCCCTTGCTTCTCCAGGTGTTACTAAAAGCATTTCTAAAAACCCACAGTGACCTGTCGTTAACCAGCCAATAAAAACAGAGCTTCTCACTTCTCATGCTCCTATCCCACGCCCCCTCCTGTCCCAGCCCCAGCGGCCGTGCCTGTTCTCGTTCAAAGCATTGCAAAGCGATGCAAAACTGTTTTATGTGACACAAATGTATTAAATTCCCCTTCTTCATCCCTGATCTGGACTTTTCTTTTGTTTTTTTGCCAAAAGTCAAGTGATCGCTTCCTCCTCCGCTGACTCCATGATTGAAACAATGAGGAAATGAATTAATTTGTCACGAGCGAATTAAACTCGGGTTCAACGTGGCTGCACGAGGCTCTGCATATTTGCTGGTGTTCGGGTGTGCTGGACCAGCGCTTCATGTTTTTATTTTATTTTTTAGAACGTTTTATTAACATATAAACCCAGAAGATCGCAGCGGTTGAGACAGGACATGCAGTGGAGGCGGAGCTAAGGAGGCTGAGCTGAATTTCAGCAGAGCAAGGGGGAGCAGAGACATATATGGCTCTGAGGGGGAGGGACCAGAATGCTTTCTCTGTTGAAAATTTTTCTAAGTGCTGCGTTCTACAGAAACTGCAGACTGCACCTTTAAAACCATAAAAACATCTTAGCAAACAATGATTTGTCAAGTGAGGCAATGTTTAAATAGGACCCTGTTAAGGACATTCACAGGGAACAAACAACTTTTTGTACCCATTTTTCTTGATTTTTAAGTTCAACAAAATGAATTTGTTCACATACCATCACAGGAGAGCTCCACATGACAAACTCATGCAGACAAGAAGAAGCATTCTTGTCTATGCTTCTTCTTCTTCTTCTTCTTCTTCTTTAAAAGCGGCACGCTTGGCCCTTCTTTTTTTAATGCGGTACACTCGGCTCTTCTTCCTCTTTTGTAAAGGCGTCACAGTCGGCTCTTCTTTTTTAAAGATGGCACACGCTGCTCTTCTTCATCTCTGTCTGTAATATTAACAGCAGCGTGCGACCAGCTACTGCAATAACTGTTGTTGCACGCAACATTTTCAATCGTGCTCTCTACCCAGCTTCCATAATAACAGTCTACACACGTTTTTTAAATGCTAAAATCGGGGACATATCTGGGGACAGCTTTAGCATGGGACATGTCATCCAAAACAGGGACTGTCCCCGCAAATCGGGGACGTCTGGTCACCCTATCTTGGAGAATGGAGAGAATGAGTTGTCATCTTCCAGCCAATAGTCGGCTAATGGCTTCTAGTCTCTAGCTAGGCTCTCAGGCATTAACCGTTTTATTTAATAATTTTTAGCTAAGGTTTTGATTCTTTTTGCTAGGCTTTTACTGGTTTAGCGAGCCTTTCAATACTTTTGACTAATTCTTTTCTACTTTTATCAAACATAATTTTATATTTTATCCATACCCTTTTGATTATTTTAGCCCTTTTGATACTTTCAGCTTCAAGCTTCCCTTTTGCAATTTTTACTTAGACATTTGCTACTTTTGGCAAGAGTCTGGTTGCTTTTAGATAGCCTTTATTTTATTTTTTTGCTTATAAATGTTTTTGGGTGCTAGTGGCCTTTATTGGAGAGCGCGAAACGGTAGAGAGGGGGGAGACACCACAGAAAGAAGCTTGTCGGGTCTGGGACGTGAACCCGCGATGCCTGTGGAGAGGCTCAGCCTCCAGCATGAGCATATGTGCCGCCCGCTTTATCCACTGCCCCAAAGCGGCGGCCTTTTAGTTAGCCTTTTGTTTCTTTTAGTCAACATTTTGTTTCTTTGATCTTTTAGCTACACTTTTGCTACTTTTAAGCTTCTTGCTAACCTTTTGCTACTTTTAATTGTATAAACGTGCCTTAGAATTAGCTCATACCTAGTCTTTTGCTACTTGTAGTACTACTTTTACTCCTTTGTTTACTTTTACTTATTTTAGCTTTCAGATTGTGTTTTGTCATTTTTTGTTTTACATAGCAATTTGCAGTTTTTAGTTTTCTGCTTCCTTTACCTGTGACAGCATATTCAGCAGTTATTTGTCCAGTTTAATTTATGTTTCACTAGCTTTTGTTTCTGTGCAAAAGCTGCGTGGAGAGGAAGATTAAGACATGAAACAGGACATTTCAAATCAAAACAACATTTCTGTAACACAGATTGTTCTGGGTAACACAATGAAAACCTGATTATCTGGAACACTGAGCTGCTCTGAAGTACAAAATATCACAAACTCAAACATTGCAGCAGGTAATTATTAAGACAATGTGCCATCATCCTTGAAATAAGATAAAAAAATGTCCCTTCCCTCTGTAGCACACAGCTGTGATTCATTTTCTTCCACACTGACAATGTGTTGCTCAGAGATGAAACTGTCCACAAATTATTTTTAATTCCATTTGAATGCAATAACAACTTTTAACAATTGACAACATTTTTCATCCGCCACCAAAAAGCAAAAATGGACAAAAATATTGTGGCCGTTGTCTGTGGGACTGTGAGAGTTTGGTCTCAAAATGTCCCATGAGCCACTGGTTTACTTTTACTAAAACTGTCATAAAGTAATCACTGGATGTACATCTACAACTGATTAAATAAACCCATTTGAGATTTGACCCTTTAAAGACAACAGTCATTCTGTCAAAAACAATTATTTTATCAAACTAAACTAAAACGCTGTTGTGGAAGCACAAATGTAAACATGATGAACTATGATCGGGGGTACTGTGAAGACCAGTTTTTGTTAGTTTATCTGTTGTGTTTATTAATTTCGTTTTTGTTCAGTTTCCCAGTGTTTTCCCTGTTCTGGTCCTGCCACGCCCACTCTCACCTGTTCCCAGTTGTTCCTCCTCAGGTGTCTGTCATCAGTCCAGACCTTTATATTTCCTTTCCCACAGTAACCCCCTCAGTGGAGCATTAAGTATGTATATACAGTATGTTATGTTATACCATTGCGCTCATCATAGTGTAATGTCTGAGTTTCCCTGTGTTTCCAGTTTAATGTTTTCCTGCTGCCTCGACAGCACTTTTGTAATAAATCCGTTCTTTTTCAAAGTTTCCTGAGTCCTGCCAGCATTCTGGGTTCAATCCTTATCGATAGTGACACATCATTTAGGAATCAGCCCTCATTCACGAAAATGTTCGTATTTTTATCCTAAATTTCTCCTACTTTTGTTCGTACGAAGCGTTCGTACGAACATGCCACGTCAGATTCAACAAAGTCTTCTATCCTCAAGAAAAGTGTGTAAATGGCTGCGTAAATTTAATGAATCCCACCTGTTCTATCAACCTGCGCGTGCTCGCGGAGAGGTCATTTACATAATTCCCACCCCTCAAAACACCATATAAGGCCACGTTTCCTGCCTTTTGACAGCAGGAAGTGTCCATTCATTCAAACTCAAGAAGTAAAAGGAGGAACTTCACGCGTTCGGAGATCTGCTCTCAGTCGCGCTGTGGCGCACCGCTACCCCCCACCCCCCCCGCAGGTGTCGGATGGTCAAATATTTTTAATTTTAGTGTAAACAACTGTGTAGTTTCACTTATTCAGAAGAGCGTGGCGCACCGCTACCCCCCCCCCCCCGCAAGTGTCGGATGTGTTTTTGAACAGAAGCATTTTAAAATGTCTCGAAACTACAGTTAACTTCATATTAATATAATGCATGTTGTCTCCCGTGGGTCGTACAGTATCAGAAATCAAGAATGAATGGTTTGATCTGAAAATGGCTTCAAAGAAACGTCTCGCCGCAGCACGGACAGGAGGAGATCAAGGAAAAGTCTGCGTTACTGAGATGGATGGACAATAAATGCCATGCTGCAAGACGCGTGCCAACATGTTTTGCAGCACAAATGAGTCATGCGCACTCCTCCTGGNATATTTTTATAATAATGAAGATGGTCTAGTGGGGAGCCAAGATGGTCTAGTGGCAGGGCTTTTGACTTGGGACCCGAAGGACGCGGGTTCGCGCCCCGGCCACTACCCACCTTGGGGTGTCTATGAGTGCACACCTATTTCTCCAGCTCCCCGGGCGCTTTCGGGCTGCTCACTGCACCACCTGGTAGGTGGTTGGGTTAAATGCAGAGACGAATTTCGTCTGTGTATGGGAAACATACGCAGATGACAGGAAAAGACATTATTATTATTATGTTACATTGTGAAGCCAATTATTCTGAGTTATACCAAATTGTGAGGACCAACTGCTTCTTATGGGGCCCAAAGCCCGGGCCCCATAAGAAGAAGTCCCGTTGGTGGGTTAGGGGTTAGGTTTAGGACTAAGGTGTGCATTGAGGATGTGTTAAGTTTAAGGTAAGGTATGCATTGGTATGGTTAGGTTTAGGGTAAAGGTCAGGGTTAGGCTATAGAAATGAATGAAAAATGAATGGAAGTCAATGCAATGCCCCCACAAAGATAGAAAAACAAACCTGTGTGTGTGTGTGTGTGTGTGTATAATAATAATAACAATAATTTGTCACATTTGTCATCTGTGTATGTTTCCCATACTTGACAGACGAAATTGGTCTTCTGCATTTAACCCAACCACCACCAGGTGGTGCAGCGAGCAGCGTAGTCGCGCTCGGGGAGCTGGAGAATTAGATGTGCACTCATAGACACCCCAAGGTGTGTAGTGGCCGGGGCCGGGGCGCGAACCCGCGTCCTTCGAGTCCCAAGTCAAAAGCCCTGCCACTACACCATCTGTATGTGTGTGTGTGTGTGTGTGGGGTTGGGGGGATTTTGGAAACAGTTCAGAGATCCTGAAAACAAGAACTGTTAGGAATGTAATAAAAATGCTGCAAGAATTATTTAACCAAGAAATGCTTTGCTCCAATGGTAGACATGCAAAAAGCCAGTTTTTAAAATTAATGACACTTTCCCTTTAAAACAAACTCATATGGCAGTGATGTCAAAGATTTCCATGGTTTGGGAGTCTTGGTTTTTGATGTTTTGTGTGTCATTGTATTTGGAACTGGTTTTGATTTGTCATGTCAGGTGCGTCCAAAGTGCGGCCCGAGGGCCATTTGTGGCCCTTGGCGTGATTTTGTCTGGCCCTCGACTGCAATTAAAGAATGGTATAATTTTGACCCACAGGCTTAAGAGGTTGATGTAGATGTAGACCTTCTTTAGATTTAATGCTGATACAGTACTTATACAATTTTTTTTTAGGTTTAACAGTAAATCAGATGAAAACAATCTTCTCAAAATGAGTGAAATTAAATACAACACAAAAATTTAGCTATAATGAATCCCTGCATCGTACAACAAATCTTCACGATCTACCAAAAAGTAGAATTTTGACAATAATTCATAAAACTTGGCTTAAGTATAACAAATGTTTTCAACGATAATCATTTCAGTTGAGTTAATAATTGATGGGAGAAAATTGGACATTTTAAAAATAATATAGATCATCAACATACAAATGTGTCAGTTTTATCTGTGTCCCTTCAAACCTTCTATGAATCTGTTTTAGCAACCGACAGCTGTCTTCCTGAACTTTGATGACCCTTGTGGGCCGTCCAGGGACCAAACGTGTGTTAAAAATAACGAATTTTAGGCTTTTGCCTATGAAAATAAACAAACAAACTTTCAAAGCACAAGAAAACAATGAACAGTCCCAAAAAAGTCTATTAAATTAAATTATACAAAAACAAACAAACAAAAAAACAGTTATTGTTTATGAGGCTCCTAATGTTCTGGATCTACAAGATTATAAACTAAAATTTAAATCTTTCTCCAAAATATTCAAGTTGTTAAAAATAAGGGGGGAAATCACACTTTATTTTTTTTCCCTTGAATTCAGATTTTTCTGTCCCTTGAGTCCTTTCATAGACCAGGGCTATTCAACAAGCGGCCCGTGGGCCATTTCTAGCCCACGGGTGATTTCAACCCGGCCCTCTTCATTAAAAAAAATTGGTTCTGGGTTTGGGTTCTGTTTATTGCATTTATGATTAAATGTACGGTGGCCCTGAGGTGCAAAACACATTAACAAATAATGCGAAACACTTTAACAAAGTTCTGAAACAAATTAACAAATTCTGAAACACTTTAACAAAGTTCTGAAACACTTTACCAAAGTCCTGAAACACTTTAACAAAGTCTGAAACAAATTAACAAATTCTGAAACACTTTAACAAAGTTCTGAAACACTTTACCAAAGTCCTGAAACACTTTAACAAAGTCTGAAACAAATTACTGTAACAAATTCTGAAACACTTTAACAAAGTTCTGAAACACTTTACCAAAGTCCTGAAACAAATTAACAAATTCTGAAACACTTTAACAAAGTCCTGAAACAAATTAACAAAGTCTGAAACAAATTAACAAATGAGGCGAAACACTTTAACAAAGTCTGAAACAAATTAACAAATGAGAGAATCACACGGAAAGGGAATGTACAACTCTGAGGCAGCTGACCCAGAAGTAATGACCCGGAAGTGATGACGGAAGTGGTCATTTCGACCCAAGATGGACAACAGTTGAGTCGCGTTTTGCCCGTTCTGTGGGACACCTATAAGTATGTTAACGCGTTTTTGTTTTTCGTGCGGTCGATCATTGGACTCGACTGTTGTCCATCTTTGGTCGAAATGACCACTTCCGGGTCATCACTTCCGGGTCATCACTTCCGGGTCATCCCTTCCGGGTCAGCCTCGGAGTTAGCACATTCCCTTTCCGTGTGATTCTCTCGTTTGTTAATTTGTTTCAGGACTTTGTTAATTTGTTTCAGGACTTTGTTAATTGGTTTCAGGACTTTGTTAATTTGTTTCAGACTTTGTTAATTCGTTTCAGGACTTTGTTAATTTGTTTCAGACTTTGTTAAAGTGTTTTGCCTCGTTTGTTAATTCGTTTCAGAACTTTGTTAAAGTGTTTCAGAACTTTGTTGAGGTGTTTCACATTATGTGTTAATGTGTTTTGCACCTCAGGGCCACAATATATAAAATAAACAAATTTAAAAGGTAACAGATAATTGTAAACTTTGTTTTATTTACATAATGATTTTTTTCCCAAAACCTTTATTTTAATTTGCCATTTTTTACATAATGATTTTAATCACTGTATGTACAATGCTCGAGCTGTTGGCTTTCAGAAACTGCCCCCCCCCCCCAAGTAATTTTGTTGAATAGCCCTTATCTAGACAGTTCTGGCCCACCTAGGAAAATGTTTGGACACCCCTGGAATATGTACTTGAAGTTTCTCCATTTTTGTCATTTGATGTCCTCAGTAATTCCTGGTTCCTGCTCCTTACTCATCACTGTTAGTAATCTGCACACCTGTACTCTGAATACATTCCTTGCCCTCTGTCCTAAAAGGCTGGCAATAATGTTATTGCCTCTTTGTGTGTGTGTTTAATTCCCTCTCTGAATAGAAAAGTATCTCAGAAACCAGAATTGTGCATACACCTACAAGTGATGAACTTGTAGTGTCAACCCAATTGAGTATGGCCACCACAGCTCAACCATAGGAAACATTTTTATTTATTATTATTTAAGGTGGCAGTAACATTGTCATTTTTCATCATAGAATCCTAGTTTCAAACGTTGACATAAAAGTGGCAGGTGATATGCATTCCTTCAAGGAAAACTATGGCTTCAAATGATGTTTGCTTCTCATCAGCCCATTGTCACGATCCCTTGTTAGTTTCTGCTCATGTTTTGTCAAGCTGTATTACACTGCCATGCGTTCCTGAATCATGAGTTTTATAAAACTTCAAGCTTGGCTTCAGAATGTGCCTCCTGCTCTTCTGCATTTGGATCCTTTCCACCACGACTTCAAGACAGCAACAAGTTAATGAACTTTTAATATAAAATGTATTTGCAAATCACAGATGTTGCAATGTCAGCGGATTCGGATGTTGTCAGTCCATACAATGGGCGTTATCAACTGTTATCATCCCCATACATAGCGGCGAGCACAATCTACCTCCTAGCATGTTTAAAAGTAAGTTATCAGCGTTATAATCTCTGTGAGTAGGCAGCGTGTAAACCCGAAGTGTTGTTTTTTTTTTTCAGCTTATGTACCGTATTTTACGGACTATAAGTCGCACCTTTTTGCCTAATTTGCATGCCCTGCGATTTATAGAGAGGTGAGACATGTTTATGGATTTTTTCCCCATATTTTTAGACCGATTAGGACAGATTTTGATCAAACTTACAGAAAGTAATCACTGGATGGATATTTACAACAGATTAGCTTTATGAGATGTTTGAGATAAAATTCGATGTTTTATAGACGTAAATGTGTCGCGGTTAGCTTAGTTGATTTTTCCTTGTACGTTTGAGCAAATAGCTCATAAACCACACAGCAGATTTTTTTCAAACTTACAGAAAGTAATCACTAGATGTACATTTACAAACTGTTAGCTGTTGGAGTTATTTGAGATAAAATTGGATGTTTTATAGACGTAAATGTGTTGCGGTTAGCTTCGTTGTTTTTCCTTGTACTTTTTCAAAGCGAAAAAATTTAAATCCAGCAGATTTGACCATTACGTGAATTTATTAAGGAACGGTTAAGCTAAGACACATGTTTGCTATAATTTTCAGCAGACAAATAATTGTTTTTACCGTGTTAATCTTGTGAAAAGTCCTTCCGTGCATGCTTCTGTGGTCGTCATTTTCAGCAGGGCAAATGACGCGCTGACGCGTCGCGTAGTGGTGACGCATAATAGATGCAACTTATATAAAGGTGCAACCTGTTTATGGATTTTTCCAATTTATTGACAATAATTGGACAACGCGACTTATATAAAGGTGCAACCTATAGTCCAGAAAATACTGTAACCGTTTTCCTAAACCTAACCTTAAACCTGACCCAGAGGACTAACCCTAAACCTAACCAAGACCCTAAACCTAACCCAAGACCCTTTACTCTAAACCTAACCACCTAGCTAAAGACGGAGCCTGCTGTCATCGATTGTAACGGTGATAACGTACCTTTAAACCTCCTAGGAGGTACAGGAGGGGCAATCTGACCGCTACGTATGGTTGATAACATCCGAAGCAGGTGGCAATGTGCATAGTATTGTAATTTACAAAATGAACTTCAATGACTGTCAAAAACGTTGACGATTAAATAACCAATCAGCTGCTTTAGGCAAGATAAATACTGATAGTTAAATAACTTGTTAAACAATGTTCAAATAACCGTAAAACATTAAAGACAAGAAAACAGACCAACGAGTCTCTGAACGTGGTTGTAGCAAAAATGACTCTTTAATATGGAAACATCAGAGCTCAGCTCCAAGGCTCTGTCCACCCAACAGACTTTGTACCACTGATGAGTGGAGAGCAAAAAGAAACCAAAAGGAACCAACAGGATCACAGTCCGCTCGGCCAAAAAACAGGAGAGGCTTCAAAAAACATGGAACGCAAAACCAAAGTGCTACTGGGCTCGACCCTGAGACGCCCTCTGTCCTTCCCTCCTGGTCCAAAGTGAGACCACCGGGACACTCTTCTCTGCTGCCGCCTGGGGGCTCTCCCACCTCCTCCCCTACCTCACCCTCCTCTCCCGTCTCAGCAGCGCTTCAGACCAGGTGAAGCCCCACTGCTGAGGTCAGGGTGGCCGTGGGTCCAGAGGAGCAGAGCCTCGTGTCGTGTGTGAAGGTCTTTGTGGCCAGTTGAAGGTCTGCGGGTCTCAGAAGGACGCGACCAAGACGTCCTGGTTATTATCATGGCTCCCGCGGACACGTCTGCGGTCCCGTCCTTCTGCGCTTTGACTCCGAGGGAAATCCAATCGCCTTTAGTGTTCACAAGAGGTTCAGATGGAATGTTTTGAAGTTTCTGAGGAAATGGGACGAGGACAGGAGGGGGGAAGGACGTCTGCTCAGGCCGCCCAGTAAGAACCTGCTACTATACCGTTACAGGGACATCAACAGAAGTACTCCACAGATATGTACAGAGCAACCAAGCAACACATTGGAATACTGAGCAATAAAGATGGTGCAAGAAAGGGAAGGTAGTAATAGTCCACTACGAATGCACATATCCCACGTCTTTTTTTGAGATTGGTCCAATCTTTAAGGCTCTTTACCGTCTTGCTACAAACAGGCAGCAGCAAAGCCACCGCGACACAGAATACAATCTCACGTCTGTTCTTGACTTTTGAATATGGCTGCTTTGAGATTCTGCATGCTGAGCTGAAAGAGTCCCTCCTCCTGTGACCTGGGATGAGCAGCGTGGATAGACTCTCATTTCTGTTTGTGTGCTAAATCATTCTCTGGTCCACAGAGCTCTGTAGCAAAAACTAGGTGCTCTTCGGCAATGTGGAGGGTGATGGATGAGAGATGCTAATGGACAAAAAAAAGCCAAGATAGATGAGGGAGAATGGATTAGTGGTAAATTAGACTCTGGTGGTGTATGCATTACCATCTGAATGGAGGAGTAAATGAACAATCGAGCAGAGGAAGTGGAAATCTATACTTGGCTGAGGATTAAAACTAAGCGGTGTAATGAAGAAACAGAGTGGACACCAGGTCATATACAAAGAGGAGGGCATCAACGGGCTTCAGCAAGCACAATCACTTTAACACACACTCACACACACACACTGCGTCACATGCCAATCTTCATAAGAGCAAAGTGGAAAGAGAGAGGCACCGCACAAAGAGCACTAGCGTTACGATGGACGAACACACACCTAGAAAACAAACACTACTGCACAGGGTTCAGGTCTGCGTTCCACTGCACTCTCCTGGCTGCCAGAACCTCGCTGTGTCTTTTTACACAAAGGAAGAAAGATAAACAGCAACTAATTGTAACAAATGAACAAAAAGAAACACACACTTTGGATCCCACTGGCTGTACTAAAAAAGTAAACCAGAAACAAAACTTAGAATATAAAAAAGAGCCAGTGGCACTGGTTTTTTACAGAAAGCATTTAACTGGCTTTTGAACAGCTCTACGCTTTTTCTTTTAGTCTACCAAGTATATACTATTAACCTTACCAGGCAGCTAAAATCTATACAGTACTGTCATGGTTCGTATGTTTATATAAGATATACACTATACAAAGTTGGCAAAAATACATAAATAAGTACATGAAATCAGATTGTACAGGTCACCATTGTGTGTTTGGAGATAGAGCACTCTTTGTTGAGGAGGTGGGCCATGGCAAGGTGGGAAAGGTTGGGAAAAACAACAGGAGCGCTACTCCTGACATCCTTAATTAAATCAAAAAAATCGTACTCTGTTCCGAAACATTTCAGAATATGGCGTTAGACCAGCTCAGTGTATTGCTTAATACCTCCCTGATAAAAATTATAATGCTCTGCCTGCATCACGTAATGGTTCTGGGTTAGGGGAAAGAAGCCACAATGTTTATTTTTGGTGCATCTGTGGATATTTGGACTCTCCCCGAGGGAGGGATGGTATTGCAGATGAAAAGAGGGCCCACTTTCCTTCCAGGAGACAGTGACTGGCCCATCAGAACCGGGTCGCATCAGTGGCAGAGACGAGGTCCTAAAAGAAATCTGAATCCGATGAACTCCAACCCTGCACTGCCTGCACGCCTGGCCTGACACAGAAGGTGGTGTATGGAAAGGACGGAAGTGAGCGTTAGGAGACCCGCAGTGAAAACAACTGGACCAGCCCTGTGCATCTTTTGGAAAATAAACATAGAGAATGAGCAACATTTTGAACATTAGGGAAAAATAATTAATATTAATGATGGTATTCTGAATTGGGTCAATAATTTGGTTGTTTATGCCCCAATCGACTTGTGACAGATCAATCTATAAATCAGATACAAAGTACATGTATTTCTTTTGGTGAATATACCAGAGCTAGTTTCTAATTGACTGTAAAGAGAAGATGGTGGAAAAATCTTTACTGAGTCAAGATTTAAAGTTAGCAATTGGTAACACTGGTAAAGGGTGTAGTATACTAAAAGGAAATGGCATTTTATACAAGAGTCTATTTTCTTTCCAAACAGAC
Source organism: Garcialebias charrua (assembly GCA_038048925.1). Lineage (NCBI taxonomy): Eukaryota > Metazoa > Chordata > Actinopteri > Cyprinodontiformes > Rivulidae > Garcialebias > Garcialebias charrua. Next base: position 47,673 of record JBBPBX010009462.1, on the reverse strand, counting down.
TGAGTGTTTTCAGTACAGTACAAGCTGCCTCTTAGAAAGGTGCACCCAGTTTACTCTGGGTGCAAAACAACTCCAGTGGACACGAAGAACAGATGATGGAAAAGTTCATCTGTGATGCAGCACGGAGGATTGGGAATATTTTGAGTGAAGGTAGGCTGGATTGATGATTTTACTGCTGAAAGCTATCTATGCTAATCCTGCTAATTACAATAAACCCAAATAAAAAATATTTCTTATGCGTTTAAGACAGTGTAATCAGCTATGTGATCATTTTGTTTTTAATTTACTAAAATAGGATAATCTTGTTTTCCCATGGAGCTGGGTGTCACCTCTACTCCTAACATTTATAAAAGTGTTGCTCATAGCAGGAAGGCTGTGGACAGTGACACTATAAAGAACGAATGACGTATTTAAAGCTGTCCAAGGCTGTGGGAAGTATGGGCGCACAAGGTGCGGCTGCATGCAAATCCAAATGCATGAAGATTTAATGCATAAAAACGGATTTAATTAGAGCTGCTTGTGTTAAAACGCAAATAATGTTTTGATTTTCATGGGTTTTGTAATTCTGTTGTATAAACCAACCCTGTGTAAAATCCCAAAAGAAGTGGGAAAAGCAGCATCAGGCCAACATTGCGAATTTTATAGATACCGTCCATATAAACTCATCAGCATGCTGTACCTTTTAATTATTTGTGTTAATAAGACAACCAGTGTGTTTCAATGATGATATTCTGTGTGTGCATGTTCAGTCATACAAATTCAAACATGCACACAGCACTCCCCGACGGAAACAACTCCCCACGGCTTTGAACATATTTTACATTTAATCACGTTAATTTTATTAAACACAGCTGGTTTATTTGGAACTGAGATCTTGTAGTAAAGAATACAGAATTCCAGTGATATAGTGCATTTTAATGTTTTGAGGTATGCAGGAATGATTAACTATAAAGTGGTTATGATCTACCTTATGGATTAAATAGACAGTTTCTTCTGTTAAATACAATTAAAATAAACCCCACTGCTCATTAAACTGAATAAATTTAATTTAAGTTTATAGTTACAGTGAGGGAAAGCTCTGTTATCTGTTTTACTGTAAACATTTTATTGAGGACAGTTATAATCTAACCAGAAATTTAAAAAATGCATTGCATTTTGTTTAGTCCACTTCTTCAGGCTTGGCATCAGTAGATGAGTTTTACAAAAATCAGGAATTAGAATCAACTCATAATTATTGTAGGTGCATCTCAAGAGTTAGCATTTCATGCTAATCCTGAACATTCCTCGTTGGAGTTTGAGATCTCTTACAAATAGTGAAATAAACGTCTATATTTGGGTCAGTTCATGGCAGCTTCAGCTGAGTCACAAGCATGGAAATTGTCTTTACAGGGTCAGATGTGATGGGTGTCATCCTTTTAACTATACCCACTCCCTCCTCCATAGAAGCCCACCACCCCATGTCTGGCCCCTAGCACAGCAAGAAGGACTCCAGATGCAACGAGGAAGGCATCATCCGTGTCAGTGCAGGGCCAATCCCGTCTAACACAATGGCATTACAGTAAATCCCCGAGCCTGTAAGCTGACGGGACGTGATGCCAAGCATGAGAGGTAGGGAGACTCCACAGGGAGGTAGGGAGACTCCACAGGGAGGTGTGTGGCTCTCTCACCCGCTGCAGTCACAGAGCGCTCACAAGAACACAACCATGCTTTATGGCACACATAACACGCTACAATTTGTGTCAAAGTGAATTACCTGGTTGGGATGGGGGTGGCAGTGTTGCTAAAGGGAACGTGGGGATGTGGCGAGTTTAACTCCTTCCCTTTTGTGTGCCTTGCCCTGACCGCACGACACCAACAAAAACACAGCAGACGTCAGAAGCCCCTGTTCAAGAAGGGCGCGTCAAATCTGCTTCGTCATCGTCAACATCACCACGGGTATTCATGAACATTGTCGTTTTTTTCTTCATCGTTTCAAGTGACAAACGGAAAGAAAAAAAAAAACGGCGTACGACAAATGTTACGTTTTTTTTCCTTCCACCAACAATATTTACAAAGTCTTTTTAAAAAGGGAAGTGTTCTTCTTCACAATGTTTGTAAAGAAATGGAAACACAAGAACACCAAGCACACACACATACTGTACACACACGCTAGCCAACAGTTGAATGTGAACACAAAGAAGAAAAAAAAAATACAAATTATTACTCGTTATTGTTTTCAATAGTCATGTAGTTAATATTCATACATTTACTTAAAACCCTGATTGGGAGGAGTCACATTGGTTTTCACCAGATGCTTAAAACAATTGAAAGGGTGAGTTAAAGGGAGAGGGGGTGAGGTCTGTCTGTGCAGGGCAACACACACACACACACACACACACAACAAAATGCCAAAGGTGAGCCAGGTGGGCTTTTCTCCGACCATTGCAACACTTTCCAGTATCTATGACACAACAAACACAATCTGATTTTAATCGACACGCACAAAGTTTTCAAGTAAAACTAAACAAATTCAATATTCCAAAGACCTCCAGAGAGGCAGGCACCTGTCTAACACGTCACGTCACTGATGCTTAACTTCAGAACGCCACATCCATCTAGCAGAACTTGCATGAGCAAATAATAAATGGAGGACGTCTGACAAGGACAAACAATATCGTTATAGGCTCTCAAGAATGTCTCACTGATCCGTGTGGCGAGCAGGCAGGACCCCTCCAGCCGACGGAGCTGCAAGTTGTTTACAAAGTAAACAGGAACATGAAGGCTGCTGGTGACACTGATGAATACGTGCCTGCACACCCATGAAAAATAAAAGCTGGACGGTGATATAACTTAAAGGAATAGTTCATTTGATTCAAAATAAAGGTCTGTGGAAAGGCTGTAAACATTTAATATCTTACCTGCTGCAGACAAGTCTTTGAACAAACTTTATTTGACGAAATAGCGTTTATTTATGACCACATGGACGAGCTAATGGCTAGTCTGAGTTGGGCCAAGACCAGTGTGAATTAGAATTGCATTTGGGCCCAAAAAATCCAACCCGGTCCCAGCCCACAGCCATCATTTCCCAATCCCATTCGACCCAACAAATTAACAGTACCTGTAATTACAAGTCCGAACAAGAAGCCTCCCCCCCCCAACCAACATTTTTAATTAAGCTTTGGCTGCTTATATGGTTATTAATGGTTGGCGGACGAACGTGGCTGAGGGGACAGAAGATCGGAGCTGAGAGGGTGTTTGTCCATTCATGGCCGTCAAAGTGCATTAAATCCCTGCTTCTGCCTGCATTCTGCATTATTCAGACATGGACCCTGCTCTGACATGTCAGATATTTCAGGATCTCATCTGTTTGGCTCGTCAATGGCGCATTGATAGATCGCTGCCTGGCAGTAGTCCCATCTCAACTTTTTTCTTTTACCTCTTTAAAGGCCGGTCAGCGCGCGGTCAAATGGCCGCATTCGGCTGGTGATTGGATGGCAAGCTATGTTGCCATTTAATTGAATCATCAGCCAGACCCGTCCACTGACACAATCCAAAGCCCAACACCGTCCCGCACAATAAGCCTAATCTGGGTCAGGTCAAGCTGGGCCGGGCTCCGGGTTTGGGTTAGAAATCACAGCTCTAGCGTGGGTTGCTGCAACTCAAATCTAAACATTTTGCAGGAATCTTTACACTTCTGTCAGTTTTTCATTTCAAAGTTCTTCAAGCATAAATGTCAGAACATTTCTGCACCAGGCTGCACCCAAAGGACACAGATAGCTTCTGCTGATAGCAAATAACCAAATAAATTCTTTAAAATAGCTGTTTAATGCAAAATCTGACAGCGTTGCAAAGGTTTACAAGCTGGTGTTGGCGTAAACTGCTCTGATTTATTTTTTTGATAGTCATAGTTTTAAGACAGCAGCGATCCACTTAGCTATTGGCTCCACTTGGATTAGCCGTTTGCTCGTCAGTTTGGTGAAAAATAAGCTTTGTTTCTCAAGAGTGTAGGTGCTACTGCTTTAAGGGATAAATCTTAATTTTCAGTGAACAAAATTGCCAGGATATTCCAAAATTAGAGAACAAGCAAAGTTGATGCTCATCAAAAAGTCTAAGTGGAGCGTCTCTTGTCAAAGCCACTGTTCATCTTTGGGGTGGTCTTATGATTGTTTGTATCAGTTGTCAACCAGAAGCTGATGAGATGTTTCTGAAGTGTTAGACCGATACCTGGACAAGATTAGTCAAGTCTTTTAGTTAGCCCAATCATAAATTAAGTATACTTTATGAAGTGCACTTCATTTATTATTGTCTATTGTTGTCTTTGTTGTCCACTGTTGTCATCACTCTGTTAAATCGGGTCTCTCTTGTAAATGAGTCCCCGAGGCTCAATGGGATTAACATGTATTAATAAAGATTGAACGAATGAATACAGTTAGTTCTTGTAAAATAATATTTTGTAGTAGCCTGTTGTTAGAGCTTTTTGTTCCTTGACTCTGGTGCAAACTTGCAGTCAGTAATGTTTGCCATCTTGATTGAAGCTTTTAGCAGTTTCCACACACCTGCAGCAGCTCATCAACTAACGGGGAAGGACCGCAACGATGAGCGACAGCGCCGAGGCCGGACCCAAGGAGGCCAAACACCTCAAGTGGAGCTGATCTGAAAACAGTCTTGACTGGGAGCATCTGCAGCGCTCTCCTGTACATTCAAAAGCTCTGGTTTGTTGAAGGTCACGTCTGAGCGTGTTGGAGCCAAGAAAACAGAGTATATCTAAAGACAGGTGGCAGAGCAATAAATCTGGGATTTGGAAAGAGCGTTCTCGTTTTTATCATTTGGCTCAGAGCTTACCATCCGTTTTAATGTTGCGGCTGTTTGAGTGCAGCGAATGAAACCTTAATGTCTGAGACTCGGGCGTATTTTATGGAGTGCAAGTCTCCTGGTGATTTATATTTTATTGTGGTGCGGCACATTTTCTAAAGCAAATGCATCGTGTGAGTGCAGGCAAACACAAAGGAGCCGTTTTTTTGTTGCAGAATTACCGGTAATGATGATTTTATAGACTTTTGAACAAATCCAGGTTAAAGGATTGATTATTTTCCAGTTCTTTAAAGCCCAATCTGCTAGAAGCAATGCACAAATACATGCTGCTACCCTTTTGTCCAAACAGTGCAAGAAAAATGTTATTCATGGGATTTTCATTCAAGAGGTGATCTGTATTCAACAGCACTCTGTGCCGAGAGTTTTAAAAGCCCAACGTCTTAGCCTTCATCCTTCCAGGACCAGCGGCATTGCGTGCTGCCTCCTGATGTTAAAAATTATTTTATAGTCACTGACGACTCAGCTTTATAAACCTCGGATGACATTTTTTTATTTCTCCTTGAGAAATGTGGGGTTTTGTTGAAGGCAAGGGTGTTAGCTCCTCAACAGCACAGAATGTTTTCTGCGGTGATCAGACCTGGTTTTGTGTCAAGTGAGACGGTGCTGCAGTTTTCACCAACAGTTTACAGAAAGACAGTTCTGCTGTTCCCCTGCAGGCCTTTCTGTGTAAAGTTTCCAGGTTAGCTCGTAGAATATAGCTACATAAACATTTGCAAATGGACTGCAGGTGTCAGAGTGTGTTATCTACCGTATTTTATGGCCTATAAGTCATGTGTTTTTTTGCATGATTTGCATGCCCTGCGACTTATAGGCTGAAGTGGGCTGAAGGGCGGCCGTGGTGTAGTGGTAATGGCAGTCGTCTCCCGATCGGAAAGTTGGCGGTTCGACTCCCGGGACCCGCACCATGTGTCGTTGTGTCCTTGGGCAAGACACTTAACCCTGAGTTGCTCCCGGTAGGACTGGAAAGCACCTTGCATGGTAGTCTGCCGCCACCGGTTTATGAATGTGTGTAGCATTCAATATATGTGTAGCACTTTGAGATTTTCAGTAATGAAAAGTGCGTTATAAATTGAATTAATTATTATTATTATTATTATTATTATTATTATTATTATTATTATTATTATTATTAAGTGGCATATTTATGGATATTATCCCACATTTATAAACCAATCTTTGGCTGCCATATGACCGTTTTCATTCATTCTGACTGAAAAAATTGAACATTACCATTTTCAGCCACTAGATGGCAATCGAGTAGTATGGTATGCTGTTGTGTCATGTAATAGGTAAAAGTGGCTATAATGATAAAGCCAAAAAGTTCAAGACAAAAACAACTGGACTTTATTTACTATGATTTACTTTATACTTTATTGTTTTTGTCTTAAACTTTTTTGAATTTACCATGACCTGGATGACTGAGAATCTTCACCAGATATTAATGACACAATCGGCTTGCCATAGAACTCCCACCTTCGTTCTGTTTGCTGCTTGGAGCAGCCGTCAAATCAGCTTCATTTCACTGCACAGCCCCAGCAAAATGCAGCTAATTTGACCATTAAAATGCATTTATTAAGTAAAAGTTCAATTGAGACACACCTTTACTATAATTTCAAGCAAACAAATAATTGTTTTAGATGCTTATTTTGTTAAATTTTGCAGAAACGTGCAGCGTTTCTCCTTACTTTTTTCCTCTCCATCTGCGCACTCCCAGGAGCACCGATGCAGTGAATACTTTTGAAATGCAGCTGATGTGACTGTTAAAGTCCTTTATTAAGCAAACGTTAGACTGAGACACACGTTTATTATAGTCGAGCAAACAAAGAAATGTTTTAGGTGGTTATCTTGTTAATTTTCGAAGAAATGAACTGCAGCTTGTCCCTCTGCGCGCGCACGCTTCTGCAAATCGGGTTTTGAAAATGCAGCTCATTTGACCATCAAATTGCATTTATTAAACAAAAGTTACACTGAGACCCACCATAAATATAATTTCAAGCAAACAAATATTTGTTTTTAAGTGTTAATCTTGTTAAATTTTTGTTCAAGTCCTCCTACGCTACCGCAACCCCCATTTGGCAGCCAGTCGATTTTTGGCACAACATCGGTCCACATTTCTGGGTTGTCGCAACGCGTCAGCGGTGATGCATAATAGATTAAACGTATATGGCGAAGCAACATATTTATGGATTTTCCCACTTTATTTGACATATTTAGACTGATGTGACGTACTATAGGGCAGTGCAACGTGTACGGCAGAAAACACGGTATCTTTGAGATCCTGGGAATGGCTGCAACTCTCTGCGATAAAGCCAGTATAGCTAATGAATTGAAGAACCTTTAACCTTGTGCATGTAGTTACTAATGATAGCACTCCATGTTTTATTTGTACTCAGAGTTACTTCTGCAAATAGTGACACCCTACCCCCACCCAGGTCCAAGGAAACAGATATTGCTCCTTTCTGACCACCTAATGGGAGCGTAATGCGCTGTGACACTGCAGGCAGCGGCTGTCAAAACAGTGAGCCCTGTTCCACGGCTGTCCAATCGTTCTGAAGGGTGCTGGACTGGATCAGCGCTTCTTCACAGCAGCCAGCACCGAGGCTCACGTAAAACTCTCCACTCTGAACTTTCTGAGCACACGGCGAGCTGCCCAGAACAGCTCTCGACACTCAGGGACAAGATGCAGACCAGGCTGCAGCTGCACAGTTGGATATATATACCCTTGCTGTGCAAGAATAAAAAAAAAAAATCTAAGTTAGCAGAAGCTCCTTTAACACTACAGGGGTTTGTCATTCAGAGATAAAAGAAAAGCAAACACTTGAGAGCTCGTGCAGAACTCTGCTTCGTGGGACCTTGTTAGAGGAGAAATGCCAGAGTTACAGCTGGTAAAGTAAAATAAAGAGGAGAAGTCTGTAACCGTGTTTCCATCTATTTTCAATACGAATTTTGAGTGAATTTTCAAAAATTCGCAAATATGTAAATAAAAATTAATGCAAAGCAGAAGTGTTTCCATTAACTGGCTTGAAGCGCATCTACCATGCCACGCAAAGCGGCATTACGTCAGCGTCATTACGTCAGACGTCAGCGTTACGCGTGTCTACAGTAAACAGGAAGTAGCGGTTGAAAACAGGACCCGACCACACATCTCGTCAAAATGGAGAGAGTATTTCAGGTATGTGTTGCTATCGGGCAAGTTGTATTTATTCTGTCATGCCAACTAGTTTTAGCGATGTTACATGTTGTCCGGAGCGGAAACAGCTGATCAGTCACATGACGTGAATGTTCGCTACGGCAGAACTGAGTCGGCAAATCTGTTTCCATCTNTCTGTTTGCTGCTTGGAGCAGCCGTCAAATCAGCTTCATTTCACTGCACAGCCCCAGCAAAATGCAGCTAATTTGACCATTAAAATGCATTTATTAAGTAAAAGTTCAATTGAGACACACCTTTACTATAATTTCAAGCAAACAAATAATTGTTTTAGATGCTTATTTTGTTAAATTTTGCAGAAACGTGCAGCGTTTCTCCTTACTTTTTTCCTCTCCATCTGCGCACTCCCAGGAGCACCGATGCAGTGAATACTTTTGAAATGCAGCTGATGTGACTGTTAAAGTCCTTTATTAAGCAAACGTTAGACTGAGACACACGTTTATTATAGTCGAGCAAACAAAGAAATGTTTTAGGTGGTTATCTTGTTAATTTTCGAAGAAATGAACTGCAGCTTGTCCCTCTGCGCGCGCACGCTTCTGCAAATCGGGTTTTGAAAATGCAGCTCATTTGACCATCAAATTGCATTTATTAAACAAAAGTTACACTGAGACCCACCATAAATATAATTTCAAGCAAACAAATATTTGTTTTTAAGTGTTAATCTTGTTAAATTTTTGTTCAAGTCCTCCTACGCTACCGCAACCCCCATTTGGCAGCCAGTCGATTTTTGGCACAACATCGGTCCACATTTCTGGGTTGTCGCAACGCGTCAGCGGTGATGCATAATAGATTAAACGTATATGGCGAAGCAACATATTTATGGATTTTCCCACTTTATTTGACATATTTAGACTGATGTGACGTACTATAGGGCAGTGCAACGTGTACGGCAGAAAACACGGTATCTTTGAGATCCTGGGAATGGCTGCAACTCTCTGCGATAAAGCCAGTATAGCTAATGAATTGAAGAACCTTTAACCTTGTGCATGTAGTTACTAATGATAGCACTCCATGTTTTATTTGTACTCAGAGTTACTTCTGCAAATAGTGACACCCTACCCCCACCCAGGTCCAAGGAAACAGATATTGCTCCTTTCTGACCACCTAATGGGAGCGTAATGCGCTGTGACACTGCAGGCAGCGGCTGTCAAAACAGTGAGCCCTGTTCCACGGCTGTCCAATCGTTCTGAAGGGTGCTGGACTGGATCAGCGCTTCTTCACAGCAGCCAGCACCGAGGCTCACGTAAAACTCTCCACTCTGAACTTTCTGAGCACACGGCGAGCTGCCCAGAACAGCTCTCGACACTCAGGGACAAGATGCAGACCAGGCTGCAGCTGCACAGTTGGATATATATACCCTTGCTGTGCAAGAATAAAAAAAAAAAATCTAAGTTAGCAGAAGCTCCTTTAACACTACAGGGGTTTGTCATTCAGAGATAAAAGAAAAGCAAACACTTGAGAGCTCGTGCAGAACTCTGCTTCGTGGGACCTTGTTAGAGGAGAAATGCCAGAGTTACAGCTGGTAAAGTAAAATAAAGAGGAGAAGTCTGTAACCGTGTTTCCATCTATTTTCAATACGAATTTTGAGTGAATTTTCAAAAATTCGCAAATATGTAAATAAAAATTAATGCAAAGCAGAAGTGTTTCCATTAACTGGCTTGAAGCGCATCTACCATGCCACGCAAAGCGGCATTACGTCAGCGTCATTACGTCAGACGTCAGCGTTACGCGTGTCTACAGTAAACAGGAAGTAGCGGTTGAAAACAGAACCCGGCCACACATCTCGTCAAAATGGAGAGAATATTTCAGGTATGTGTTGCTATCGGGCAAGTTGTATTTATTCTGTCATGCCAACTAGTTTTAGCGATGTTACATGTTGTCCGGAGCGGAAACAGCTGATCAGTCACATGACGTGAATGTTCGCTACGGCAGAAATGAGTCGGCAAATCTGTTTCCATCTGTCGTTTTGCGCATCAGCTCTGTTTCGAAACCCCCAAAAACCACCTCAAGCGAGCGTATCAACTTTTGAGCGAATTAGAGGAAGTTAACTCAAATTTTGCTGTTTCCATTCAGCTTTTCTGATGCGATGCTTCAAAATGCGCATCTAGAAACCTTGATGGAAACACGGCTTGCGTTACACTTTTCATCCAGCTCTACTAAAACTGGTTTATTTCTACAAGTGTCAAGCTGAGCTGAGTCAAGAGCTGCTGCCACTACACTACAGTAAAGCTTGTGGTGCTTCACAGCTCACGAAAGTGACGAGATGTTATCTAATCCACTTCCACGACAGCTCACAGTGGCAGAGCAGGCAGTGTCTAACATCACACCCGTCCTACCTGAGACAAAGTCATTCTTAGTTTCTGTGATGCACAGCAACAGAAAATAAACGTGCGTGTATTTTTACACAGCTGGACTCATACAGAGGCACAACATGCAGGCGGTTGCTCAAAGCTCTGGCAGGCGTTTTGTTAATCAACACATTGTTCAATCAGCCTCAGCGTGACAAGCAGACGTGTCCTGTATCTCCATCCTAGCCTGACATTTCTAACGTTAGCCGCCTGCCGCCAGGAGTCTTTCCATACACACTCATACACACACATTCAGCGATTAATAAAGACCGAGAAGAGGAGGATGAGAGCCCTACACCCTCGTGTGTCTTCTCGTTTGTCTCCGAAGCCCTGAAACCACAGAGCAGACGTCACCTCCTCCCAAACCGCTGCCAGCCCTTTCAGATTCTCCTCCCTTGATTTTCACCAGATGTATAATCATCATCAAAACGATCATCATTATTGTTGTTATTACATTGTCAAAAAGTGCAAAATGAACTTCCCCCGTGCCTCGTTCACAAGGCAGGGCAGTAGAGGATGGGGAAACAATGGCAGTAAGAAGAGCAAGAAGGAGCGCAGGAAGAGAAAGAGAAAAGAGAAGTTTTCTGCTGAATCGTGTTCGAGTCCTGTGAACGCACCACGCCCGGGCGGGCACGCGTCCACTCTGAGCGTCGGACAGTCCGACCTGGTGGAGATGGACCGGCTCAAAGGCAGAGCACAGGGCCGCAAAAACAACCCAGAGCGTCTTTAGGCAAAGGGGAAACGTGTGCACAAACATCACGCCGCCTCTTTTTGTTCCTCTGTTAACATCGGAAGATTTGATTCTGTTTCCTCGGTTGGGGGTTGAAAAGTGACATCATGGTATCTCGGGATGGAAGGTTTGCTTTTCTTGTCTCTTTGTCGTTGTTTACAACTTCTTTTTTCTCTCTCCGCATCAAGGTTTTTCTACAAAGTATGTCTGGAAAAAAAAAACCAAGGAGCAATCCACTTCACAAGATTGTGTCCTCCACTTTCCCAGCTTTGGAAAGTTCCGTTTTGTTTTTGTTCTTTGTATTTTATATAGTTTTTTTTTTTTCTTTTTGTTTTCGTTGGAGCTACAGTACGGCACCCACAGCACACAGACGACAAGGAAGGCTCCATAGAAGGGAGTCGGGGGACGGTGGGGGCAAAGTAAGTCACTAATTTTGTGCCAGAGGAGGAGAGAAACGAGAAAAGAGCATAAAGAGGGGAAAAACAAGAAGGAGAGAATAGACTATTTCATCCTGAGTTCAGCTAGTTTCATTACAAACCTGCTTTTCCATTAACTTCCAATAGAGCTGAACTGCTTTCAAGCAAAAACAAAGGAGGGACTGATGTGGAAGAGAGAGTCTGACACGTGAGGCAGATTAGGAAAACAACGTGCCATATCAAAATAGTAAAAGAGGTAGGAAGCAGCAGACGACATTTAGGGGAAGTTTTGCCGATCTATATGTACAAAGTACAAAAAGACACATAATGCATTATACAGTATTATGCAGAAATCGTAGAGTGGGATTAAAATAGATCGTTACTTAAGATTCTCTGTGATCCCATGGGACTGGCACCTTTAACAGGTCAGGCTCTGCCGTGAAGCTCAGAGCAAAGGGATCAACAACAGAACTGATTATCAGACCTCCGCAGGCAAAGTGCATCAGGACAGACAGACAGACAGAAACAGGGGGACCAGTCGGCCAGAAATGGAGACACGACAGCACAAGACGGGAGAGAAGTGGTGGAGGAAACAGAAATTTCGAAAGCAAAGAGAGAAGAGTTTAAAGGTTTAAGAGAGCAGATGGCTAATTGTACCCGTGTTTCGCAGCCTGGCAGCAAGTCAGTCTTGTGCATAAGGATGGGAGAGGAGGAGGGGAGAGAAAGGGGAGGTTTGGGAGATGGGAAGGGGCCATGGAGGAAGCTGGACGGTGCGATCAGGCCTTGAGTGCGTGCCACTGGGCGACATTTGTGCGCGGCCGAGCGAGCATGTCTTTCCAGTGCTTTACTTCCGCCGGCCCACTCTTCCACGATAGGTAGATCTGAGAGCAAAGAGGAAGAGACAAGGTGAGCGCTTCATGAAATAGCCTCCAAACCATCAAACACATGAACAAGCAAGCGCCATTTCTCTGTTCTACTCTTTTAAATGTGCCGTTAAAGTAAATGTTGCTTCCTTCAGCATGAATGGAGTCACGACTTGCATGTAGCGTTTGTGAGAGCATCCCTACCAGGGGCGGCCGGCCAATAGGGGGCGCTAGGGCGCCGCCCCACTGGAACTTCTGGAGCTATTCACCATTTTACATTGAAGACTTAATTTTTTTTAAACAAAAATGAAACAATAAAATAAAAATATTTCGAAATATATGTATATATGTTTTTAGTTGTGTAGGATAAATATTTTATGGGTAATGATGAGTTATATTGTTTGTTTCAAAAAACGTTTTCTGATTGGTGACGTATTTCCGGTACTGGAGGCGCATGAATCTTATCCATAGACTCTCGTTATAAATGGCGCATGCGCAGTTATTCCACGATGTTACAAAACAATGGGAAGATGCTGGGCGCAGATTTCTGCGCCCTGGACACGTCCAACGTGAGCTGTACCTACTGATCATGTGCTTCCGGTCTTTTTTTTTTTTGTCTGGGAAATGAGCCGTGCAGTGACTCAAGCCAGGTAGGTTTTAAATCATTGAAAGCCCTTTATCTAATGCCTATTTGCCATTTCTGACTGATATGCCTCTCAACTTTTAGAAGTCTCTGTTTGTGAAAAAGCCTTCAGCTGACTGTTTATTCTAAAAGTGGCAACTGGTGAGTTTGTTTCTGGAGCTAGCATGCTAATGCTAGTCTTTATCTAATGCTTATATTATTATATTACCATTCCTGACTGATATGCCTCTCAACTTTTAGATGACTCTGTGAAAAAAAACTTCAGCTGACTGCAAGTGGGAACTGGTGAGTTTTTTTGTTTGTTTGTTTGTGGAGTTAGGTTGCCAGCGCTAGCCTCCAGGTTATTGTATTGGACTCTGATGGCTACATTTATTTCAATTTGCTTATAAAAAATTATCAAACATTAATCATTTTATATACTAAATGTCGCTGGTGGTGTTTTACTATTTCTTAACACTGTATTGATCTGGAGAATGAAAACAAAGCCTCTTACAAGTAACTAGCTCCTATTAAACATTGAAACATTTAATATACATTTATATGGTGAAATGCTATATATGCTAAGGTGCATTAGGACCTTTAAAATTAGGAATATTTAAGAGAACCCGTACAAAAAAAAGAGCTTGATTCTATTTATATTATGAACTTGTATTACTATAATTTATATACAATTTATTTATTTATATATTTTTTCATTTGTTCTTTGTTGTTTTAGTGAGTCAAATTGGTTATTCTCATCCTGAGCATTTAATTGTTTTGTTGACCTTGTGTTAATCTGCATTTGATAAATAAACACGATTTGAACTTGGAACTTATTTTTTAGAAATAGCCCCCCTGGTGGACATTTCACGGGCCACCACTGATCCCTGCTGAAGAGCAGCAATGAGTTGGAAAGCAAGGAAATAAAGCAAGAATTAAATGTGTTTTTTATGTTGCCTAAATTAATGAAACCCACAGCTCCAGTCACTATAATGTAGCATCCTCTCCAAAAAGGAAACTTTAACAAGTTTTATACAGAGACGTACATAAATAAAATGCTGTCTGTTGAGTGAAACTTTGGTTGAACAAACATAATGGATGACAGGAACATGAGGCTTGAGTCCAGAAGATTCGTTAATGTTAAAGTGATGATTTTTCACTGCAGAAACACTCAATAATACTTAGCCAATTAAAGGGCAGGCACATTTATGGGCAGCACAGTATTTGACTCTTGTTGGTCCATGTGTTTTTGAACTATGCTTTGTCAGGCCAACATCAGCAGACCACAAAAAGATGTTGACTGGAATATGTTTTGATGTTGTATTTACTGTGGACATCATCCATCCATTATATCTACCCGCTTCTTTCCTTCTGGGGTTGCGGGGGTCACTGGTGCCCATATCCAGCAGTCACTATGGGGGACACCCTGGACAGGTCTCCAGTCCATCACAGGGACATATAGACAAACGAGACAAACAACCATTCACTCTCTCACTCACACCTAGAGACAATTTAGAGTTACCAATCAGTCTAACATGCATGTTTTTGGTCTATGGAAAGAAACTGGAGTACCTGGAGAAAAGCCATGCATGCACAGAAAGAACATGCAAACTCCACCCAGAAAGGCCCCCAGACTGGGATTCGAACCAGTGTGACCAACTGCACCACTGTGCTGTCCTACCATTGACATCAGTCAGTCTTTATTCCTATATTTCAGTGTATCAGCAGTGAAAGCAAACAATCACCTAAAATGTACGTTTGTTTCTAATTCACTGAATAATGTCAGTTCTAAGATTACAGTATTTTGGTTTATAACAATATTCGACAACAAACATGTCAACAACACGTTTCAGAATAAATGAGTGAGTGATAAAGTGGTGCTGAGTCCCCCTGCTATTCCTGCTAATGTCTAATGTATACCCTCCTAACTCCAAACTTCTACCATTTTAACTAAATAATCTAGTAGATTGTAAAATGAATTAACATTAAATTATATTTATGGGCTAAAAATGAACAAACAAAAAGTTTAACTTAAATCCATCAGCTGTCCTTATTTGTATTTCAGCTACTGATGAAATGCAATCAGTCTTCTTGTACTAAAATGTGATCAAACTGCAATGTAGCATAAAACTAAAATACTAAACAAAGTATAAATACCTTCAAATTATGTCAGAGTACAGCACTTTAGTGAATTTAGTCTCTTTACTGCAGTATAAGGAGCTGAAAGGGCTTTCTATGCATGCTGGTACAACTGCATAAGGTTACCTTCCCGATAACATCGTTGCGGCTGATCCTGTCCTTGTCCATGACGGTGATGATGATGGTAGTCTCCCTCAGCACATGAGCTGGGACATCGAAGGGGAAGGACTCGTTGAAAACAGGATTCAAGCAGCGCTTCATCACAACGGTCTTCTTCTTTTCTACACGCTTGTCCTTGTGCATGAGCCACACCTTCACGTAGGGATCTGCAAGGCGAATGCAAAGAGGATGTTTACATGAGAGCGACCACAGAGATGCCCATGGATAGCAATTTTTGGGGTCAGGTTTGCAATTACCCTTTCATTGTTAGAAGTTGGGAGAGGCAGCAGGGAAGCAGAAACCTCATTTGAGCTCAAGGTCAACATATTCCCTGAGCTAGAAAACATACAGATGAGGAAGTATTTATGGAAATGGGGCCTGGATTTGTGCTGAAAGTTCTGAAGCAAGAATTACATTTGGTAATACTAAGTGCCACAGCCCCTAGGACTGCTAGAGACTTACATTTTCCAAAAAGGTCAGTGCGGAGAACTTTCTGAAGGAAGAAAGGAATACTTTCCAAACTAGAAAACAAAGTCTGCTGAAGTGCATTTTAACCGGGAGGCTCCAGATCCTCATATACATACAATAGAGGCCAGCAGAGAGAGACTTGATGAAATGTCACCTTGCTGCTGCAGCGCTGCACAGAGGACAGTTACTATCCTCTGCACAGACAGTAAATATTTGTAAATGGAGACTAATTCTTACACATCCATAGGAAACTTTTGTTTCTTGTCTCAGGCAGCGCAGAGCGACGGATCCTGGCAAGTGGAGAGAGCAATTTTATCCACCACCAGGTACAGTGGCTGAGCCATGGGGTAGCCAATGGTAGCCTTGGCTACCATAGATCAGAGGTTCCCAACACTGGTCCTTGAGGAACACCATCCTGCATGCTTTAATTGTTTCCTTGTTTTGACACACCTGATTTGAATAAATGGGTGATGGGCAAATTAAAAAAAGTAACTAAATCACTGAACAGGTGTGTTGGAGCAGACAAACAGCTAAAACATGCAGGATAGTGTTCCTCAACAAGGTTGGGAATCACTGCCATAGATTAATCTTCGGTCATCCAGTCATTTGAAAAAAACTATACGTAATATAAAAACTAGAAAGCATAGTTTCCTCACGTGATAACGGTGGACGATTTACATATACATAGGATGTTGGCCATCTTGGATTTTGAAGTGGCAACCCCACTTTTGTAAGAAACGTATATTATGCCTAGATGCAGCCATACACCATAAAGGAAGGCCCATTGCTTATTTTTTCCAAGTTATCCAGCTATTTACTATAGTTACTTGTAAATTAGTTAGTTACTGGTTACATATACAAACCGGATTCCAAAAAAAGTTGGGACACTAAACAAATTGTGAATAAAAACTGAATGCAATGATGTGGAGGTGCCAACATCTAATATTTTATTCAGAATAGAACACAAATCACAGATCAAAAGTTTAAACTGAGAGAATGTATCATTTTAAGGGAAAAATATGTTGTTTCAAAATTTCATGGCGTCAACAAATCCCAAAAAAGTTGGGACAAGTCCATTTTTACCACTGTGTGGCATCCCCCCTTCTTCTTACAACACTCAACAGACGTCTGGGGACAGAGGAGACCAGTTTCTCAAGTTTAGAAATAGGAATGCTCTCCCATTCATGTCTAATACAGGCCTCTAACTGTTCAATCGTCTTGGGCCTTCTTTGTCGCACCTTCCTCTTTATGATGCACCAAATGTTCTCTATAGGTGAAAGATCTGGACTGCAGGCTGGACATTTCAGTACCTGGATCCTTCTCCTACGTAGCCATGATGTTGTGATTGCTGCAGAATGTGGTCTGGCATTATCTTGTTGAAAAATGCAGGGTCTTCCCTGAAAGAGATGACGTCTAGATGGAGCATATGTTGTTCTAGAACCTGAACATAGTTCTCTGCATTAATTTTTCATTCATTCAACCTTTATTTAGTCAGGTAAATCTTTTGAACCTCATGGGCTCATTTACGAAAGCGACCTGCTAAAACTAAAGAACAATGAACAGCAGTGGTAGAATTTCCTTAAACAATAAACAATAAACAAACAAACAATAAACAATAGAAAACAAAAGAGAGAAAAAAACAAAGAAAGTTTTTTTTTTTTAACAAAGTATCAAAAAACTAGCAAAACATTATAAGGTAGACGTATAAAATCAAAGACAGGAACAAATCTGCATTGGTTTTTGCCAGGATTCCAACAGATTCTGAAAACCATTTAGAGAAGTCAAGGTCGAGAGCTTCAGATCTTTTTGTAAGATATTCCATGAAGCAGGAGCGGAGTAGGAGAAGGCCCTTTTTCCAAGTTCAGTCCTCACTGACGGAACACTGCAGGTAATCATGTCCTGAGAGCGCACGCTGTAGCTGCACTCACGCAAAGACATGTAGGAGGAGATGTATGAGGGCAGCAGACCAAGAAGTGATTTAAAGATGAAAATGTACCAGTGGAAGAGTCTGCGTGAGGTTAATGATGTCCAGTTAACCAGTGAATACAGGGTGCAGTGGTGGGTACGATAATCACAACCAGTTATGAATCTTAGTGCACCATGATAGACAACATCCAACATCCGCAGGGTGCTTGTAGGAGCATTCATGTAGAGAATGTCACCGTAATCAATGGAGGGAAGGAAAGTCACAGATACAAGGCGTTTCCTAACATAGACATGATCTGTTTCTGAAAAAGAAACCCAATTAATGGTGCCTTTCCAGACATGCAAGCTGCCCATGCCACAAGCACTCATGCAACCCCATACCATCAGTGATGCAGGCTTCTGAACGGAGCGTTGATAACAACTTGGGCTATCCTTGTCCTCTCTGGTCCGGATGACATGGCGTCCCAGTGTTCCATAAAGAACTTCAAATCGTGACTCATCTGACCACAGAACAGTCTTCCATTTTGCCACACTCCATTTTAAATGACCCCTGGCCCAGTGCAAACGTCTGAGCTTGTGGAGCTTGCTTAGAAATGGCTTCCTCTTTGCACTGTAGAGTTTCAGCTGGCAACGGCGGATGGCACGGTGGATTGTGTTCACTGACAATGCTTTCTGGAAGTATTCCTGAGCCCATTCTGTTATTTCCTTGACAGTGGCATTCCTGTTTGAGGTGCAGTGACGTTTAAGGGCCCGGAGATCACGAGCATCCAGTAGAGTTTTACGGCCTTGACCCTTACGCACAGCGATTGTTCCAGATTCTCTGAATCTTTTGATGATGTTATGCACGGTTGATGATGATAACTTAAAAGTCTTTGCTATTTTACGCTGGGTAACACCATTCTGGTATTGCTGCACTATCTTTCTGCGCAACAATGGTGGAATTGGTGATCCTCTTACCATCTTGGCTTCTGAGAGACACTGACACTCTGAGAAGCTCTTTTTATACCCAATCATGTTGTCAATTGACCTAATTAGTGTTAATTGGTCTTCCAGCTGTTTGTTATATGCTCAATTTCCTTTTTCCAGCCACTTATTGCTACTTGTCCCAACTTTTTTGGGATTTGTTGACACTGTGAAATTTTGAATCAACATATTTTTCCTTTAAAATGTTACATTTACTCAGATTAAACTTTTGATCTGTCATCTATGTTCTATTACGAATAAAATATTGACATTTGCCATCTCCACATCATTGCATTCAGTTTTTATTCACAATTTGGTTAGTGTCCCAACTTTTTTGGAATCCGGTTTGTATGTCAGCAGCCATCTTGGGTTTTGACCTGGCAAACCAGTCTTTGAAAAGAACCTTTCATACACCTAGATGCAGTCACACAGCAAAATGGAAATTGGCACCTCACTGATTTTTTTTAATTCATGTGCTCCTGTGATGGACTTGCGGTGTCCAGGGTGTACCCCGCTCCTCGAACAGTGCTGGACATGGGCACTGGCAACCCCCATGACCCAAAAAGGAATAAGTGGGTAAAGATAATGGATGGATGGATGGATGGATGGATGGATGGACCGTGCTTGCAATATACACAGATGGATGGAGGGACGGACAGACAGATGGATGGAAGGAGGGTATTTCCAATATCCCTTTTTCTCTCTGCGACCGGGGTCAATAAATGCCCACCGTCTTAGTTTTGAGGTATTATGTACATAATAAAAACAATCTGGTATTTTTACCATATTCTACTATTGTTCAAATCTAACCTTGAATGTTCAAAAACACAACAGATTTCAAATAAAACTGAAAGCCAAGATGGAAAAGCTCTGAGAAGTCCTCTTTTGCTGCTTCCACAGGATTCAAGACAGAAAGTATCAAATGCACTTAATTAACTGATCAACAGCAAGTGTGAGCACCTCAAGGCAGGAGTTTTAAAAGTCTTACGCATACAGGTGTGCTTCAACATGATGCCAAGAAGGAAAGACATCAGCAATGACCTCAGAGAAGCAACTGTTGCTTTCCATCAAGCTGGGAAAAGTTAAATGATACATATATTCAAACTATATGGACTCAATCTTTTTACAGAGAAAAATATTATTCACAAGTGGAAAACATTTAGGACAGCTGCCAGAGTGGAAGAGTGGAACTCTCAACAAGTTCACCCTAAGGTCAGACTGTGCAACGGTCAGAAAAATGGCTGGTTTCAAAGGGTTGACAAGAGAAAGGTTTAACTGCCTCAAAAGAACAGGACAGCACAATTTAGATTTGCAAAGTTGCATTTGAATGAACCACACAAGACTTCTGGTATAATGTCCTTTAGACAAATTGGACCCAAGAAGGATGTTTGATCAGACACAGCAGACCGAACATGACACCTCACACCTTTAGTCAAGCACAGAAGTAGAAGGGTCAAAACTTGGGCTTGTTTTGAGCTTGACTTTTGCTTGTTTTGATTCAAGCGCCAATAATTTCTCTGTTTACCAGAGTCAGCTAAACATGAGGCCATCTGTCTGACAGCTAAAGCTTGGACCAAACTGAGTCATACTGCAGGACAACGGTCACAAGCACAGCAGCAAATCTGCAGCAGAACGGCTGAGAAAGAAAAGAATAGGCACATTAAAGTCCAGACTTCAGGAAATGCTTTGGTCGGACTTTTAGCGAGCTCTGCAGAAACAAATGTCTGAAAACTTTATGAAACATGTTGTAAAGAGGAGTGCGCCAAAATTCATCCACAAGTGAGAGACTGATAGCGTCATACAAAATAAAAAACGTAAACTTTTGCAAATGAGCTGCAATTTGAATAAATGTACCGTTAGATCTTGATGAAAAACAAACAAATCATTTTTGTCACATTTGTCCAGGATAGACTTTTTGGTTTCCCACGACTTTATGTTGAACTCTCAAAGTCATGACAAGGACGCATGACAGGCATACACTGGCTTGAGGAAGAAAATAAAAAATAATGTCAAACTCGTGATAAACAGTATTGAAATAGAGCGAGTGTATAAAATCAGATTTTTGGGGGTGATACTTGATTACAAATTGCACTGGAAGGTTGTATTGATAATGTAAAAGCCAAAATGTCAAAAACTATTGCAATACTGAATAAAATAAAACATCTCCTGAATAAGAAACACTTGTTATACTGTTGTTTCATACTTCCATACATGAATTATTGTGTTGAGATCTGGGGAAACTCGTATAAAACCAACACAACCGGTCTACATGTTCCGGAAGAAAACTATCCAAATTGTAACTGTGTATTATTTTCATCCAACTTATGACATATTTTTTACATTGCATATTTTAAGATTTTATGACATAGTAGAGCTCAGAACAGCACTGATTATGTACAAAGCCTATACTAAACTCCTTACAAGGTGTATACAAAAGTCGTTCAAAATTAAAGAGAAAAACTATGATTTACGAGAGAAGGATTTATAAAAATAAATAAAAAAAGGTTAGGACAAATATTAAAAACAACTGTACTTCAGTTAGAGGGATTTAGATGTGGAATAGTTGTTGTAAGGAGTTTCAACTGTGATTTTCACTCTTTAAATTAAAAATATATATATAAATCATTTACTAAACAAATATAAGATTTGATTGTGTTTTTTGTTTGTTAGTTTTTTCTCTTTTTCCTTTTTATGTTTTTTTATGAGTTTGTCTATCAATTTAGCTAGAATTCCTTGATATGTTTTAGAAAATTATATAAAAAATATTCTGCTGCTTTGATTTTGATGTATAACAACGTGAAGTTATAATAAGCTTGTGCTTCTACCTACACTTTTTTTCGGTCTACACTTTGTGCTTTTGCATTCTTAATTTTTTTACAAACCTGTTTTGTTCAGAATATGTATGTAAATTTAGGGACAGGACTGGATAAGCCATTGTTTCTTCCTGCTCCCTTTTCGAACACTTTTGTTTTGCTTCCAGAATATTTTGGTGGAAATATTTACATTTTTATTTGTTTATGGTTTTGTTGAAAATTTTAACTGTTCGAAATGAAATAAAGACTTATTATTATTAAAATAGTGAACAAACAGAAAACGCCAGTACCTGAAGTGCCCCCGATATCCATGGCTTTAAGGTGACGTGCTTTGATGATGTTCACAGTGATGGTGTTGGCAGTGGGATTATAGCAGAGAGACACCAGCAGGTCTCCTCGTCTCCCCTATAACACACAAACACAAAGGACTGTGACTCATCAGATTTCATCAGGGGATATCTAACGCCACATTACTCACTGACTTGTGCAATGTTACATCACTGCCCTTTCTGCCTTAACTCCTTGTGCCAAATACAGATGGTCTGGTGAAAAAGGCTGGCTTGGCTAAGATCGTTGCTCACCCAAAAAATCTTGTTAAACAAGCTGAGAGCAGTGACTAAATGTGTCATGCTTGTTTTTATATA
>JBBPBX010009461.1:0-53101 GCA_038048925.1 Garcialebias charrua | reverse complement strand
ATATATCTTTATGTGTGTGTCTGTGTGTGTGTGTGTGTGTGTGTGTGTGTGAATGTACCCATACACCCCTGTATGGATTTAAAAGCCAACAGGCACGTTTCGTTGCACTTCTCTAGATCAAATGCAGTAGTGATGTACTGTAGAGGTGCTGGAGGCCATTGTGGCGATGATCATGGTGATACATGCTATGTAACTGTAGTGCCACATGCACTGAGAATCAGACTGTGAAAGTCCCTGTGTGGCGTTGGCTGCCTATGGGGATGAATGTTTCTCCTTCAGATGGCAGAATCAATCTAATATCCAGAGGTATAGTGGGTAAAGTCTCAACACATAATGTAAATACATTTTAAATACGTGGTCTACCTAATCACTTTCAAATGGTTCCAATATGGTTTGGAAGAAAAAGAAGAAATCAGATTTGAGGTTGTTTTTGACACTTTTTTTACTTTTGTTCCGACAGCTACAGAAACCATTTTCACACTACATAGTTACTGATAATAATTAATCATTGGTATTCTTATGAAAACTGACATTTCATGATTGGGTCACACCGATACATGTGTTCAAAACAACTCATGTTTCCTTTCTTCAATGTAAATGCAATCACACTGCTTACACTGATGTTTGGAAATCTCATATATTATTTTTGTACTTGTCAGAGAAGTGAATTTCCTGAGCTGTGTTCTTAGTGGTCCCAGCAGACGTGGAGATGGATGATTCTTCTTGATTCATTAAAATTACATTAGTCTTAAGTAGCCTGTGACACTAATAGTAGCATGAATTTGTTCTAAACACGTGTCTCTGTGGGTGCGCTGTGAGGAATTCCATTGTCAAAAATAACCCTCTATAGTCTGTAGGACTGACTGATGCTTCATCTTGAATCACTATAATTGGAGCCTTCACTTCTTATGCTACTCTTCATCAGTGCCAAGCATCAGGATCTCTTTTCTGCACTTTCATCTGGAAAGTATCTTCAAGTGTTTTTCCACTGACATTTCTCCTGCAATGAGCAGACAGGAATATTAGCTTTGGCAGATTAAAGAAAATGTAATCCTTACTTCGCAGAGTTAAAAAAAAAGTCTTGCCATCACTCTACGAGCTTATTAAAAGTTTTCATTAGTTATATCAGAAGGATGCCTGCAAGGTTTCATGTTAAACCAGACTGAACGATGTTATGTCTTTAAGTTTTTGGTAATTAAAAACTGAGACAAAGACATCAAAACCGTAAACAAAAAGACAAGAGATGACATGTAAAATTTATTATATCTGTGACTTTAACATAGATAACTAAATGTAAAAAAAAAAAAGATCGTTCTATTCAGGTCCTGGTTCCGTTTCTTTATTTTTCCTGGGTCACTGGTGCCCATATACAGCAGTCGATGTGAAAGAGGCAGGGGACATGACAGGTCTCCAGTCCATCACAGTGACACATAGAGACAAACAAGACAAACAACCATTCACACTCTGAAAGCTGATTTAATAACCTGCTTTAAATAAAAATGTTTAAAGATGTTTTAACATGGCAGCAATCTGTTTTAATGAAGGCCACGCTCAGATTAGACGTTAGCTCGGTCAGAATTACTGGTTCTCTCAAGTGGATTCAAACATAATTAATAACTTTCCTACGGTGGACCTAAAGTTTAAACTACAACTAAAAAACTAAAGAGTTTTTTAATTTGTAGTTGTAGTTTAAACCTCAAGGCCACCGTACTTTCCTCTGAACTTTACATTATTTTTTCTGGATGTAAATCACTTTTTTTTGGATGATTACTCCCTCTGTTATCAGATGCTTTGTTGTGGAAGGATTTTTACTGAAATCTTTTTTTTACTTTTGGACATTTGTTTTGATGCGTAACCATAACAACAAGGTGGTTTTCTACAACTGGGAGCTGCTGACTAACATCTCAAAAGCTCAAATAAGACCTCAGCTACAGCCCCAAATCCCAAATGAGTTGAAAAGGAGGTGCCGTGGATGCTTACCATGTACCTGGTGGTTGTGCTCAAGTAACAGACCTCTGAGATCTTGGACGCAGCAGGAAACATGGCTCGTGACAGCGGGAGGACTGAGATCGCACCTTGGCACCTGCAGTTAAGTCCACAACGACGAGCGCTCGGCAGGCTGCTGCGAGAAATGGCAATTGCTGGGGGAGGAGTTCTGCCTGGCATTCAGGTGGTCCAGCTGCCCAAGAGGACCGAGAGGTCTGCTGGGTCTGGGAGGACAGATCTGCATCTGCAGCCAGTTTCTTCAGATCTGCTGTGGGATGGACTGCCACAAGAGATCCTTACTGCCCAAAGCCATCAGCGTCTAGAACAGGAGTCACCAACCTTTTTGAAACTGAGAGCTACTTCGTGGGTACGGAGTCATACAAAGGGCACCAGTTTGATAAACTCTTCGGAAATAACAAAGCGTAAATTGAAAAAAAATGTATAATACACATATTTTTAAGAACATATTTTTAAGATAGACATTTTAAAATATATATAAATACAAAAAAGAATAACAACTGAATAAAATGAAATTTTAAGTTGTGCTATTTTTAGAACAGGTCCGAGGGCACCTCAAATGGTCCTTGGGGGCACCCGGGTGCCCACGGGCACCATGTTGGTGACCCCTGGTCTATAACATCTCTAATGAAACCAAGATGATGAGCTACAACAACAATTTAATTTCCCTTTGGGAATAATAAAGTAATTTTGAATTTGAATTGAATCGCATTGTATTTTCTAGTAGAATTCACAGAATAACTTCCTTATTTATAGAACCACCATCTTTTTTGACATAATCCACACTCTACCCATCCATGCATCCATCCATCCATCCATCCATCCATCCATCCATCCATCCATCCATCCATCCATCCATCCATCCATGCACAACCTCTGTGAATTAATGTGTCTGTTTTCTGACACCTCAGTGTCTCTCCCAGCATAATTTCTCATCTTTAAATTTAAGCCCTGTCCTAGAAACCTCAGAAGCACTTCTGCTCTGCTGACCCTGTCATACTGAATCAACCCCAGAAACTAAATATCAAACTGGTTGACCCACTTTGGTGGATAATGCACTTTGGTAACAGTTCCTGTTTTAAATGTGCTATATAAATACATTTGACTTGACTTGACTATGTGAAGATGCTATTCATATTAGTGACTTTTTGTGGCACCTCGGACTGATGAAGTTTTTGGGAGGGAAGCCGAAACGTTTCAACAAAGAGGAACCGTCCAGAGGACATGACTTAACATTGTTGGATAACATTCCTTTGCTTTTTAATCATGAAAATAGACATTTTGCAGCTACAAATCTTAATTTAATATAATACTGTTTTAGTATATTTACTATAAACACCACCTCAACTTTTTTCCTAAAATTTGCAGTTTTCTGTCACTTAGGACTTCATAATGAATAAAAACAATAAATAAATTTAAAGAAGTTAAGTCTGGTCCTTTGGACATTCAATAAAACAAAACAAAACAAAATATATAAATGTTTTTTTTTAATTTATAAAATTCTTCAGAAAAAAAGGGCAGATTTTTATTTTTCTTCAAAGATTTTAATAACTAAACAATCCATTAATGTGGTATTTTTGATTCCTCAACAATAGATAAGGGCAGCAGTGTAAACTGTAGGTACATTATATGTTTGGTCTCTTCCACTTCAAAATCTTTTGAATTATATTAGTGATTTATTTCTCACATTGTTTTTATGATCCTGTGCTACTCCTTTATTCCTGTAGATACACCACAATGGACCATCATGGTTGCCTGCAGGAACATTTGTTTCTTGCTTGCCCTGCACATATCATGATCCAAAAAGTTTCCTCGGGCTAATATAGTGCAGTAAATATGGGACACATTGAATCACAGCAGACCAAAACCCCAGAGGACTGCATCCACAGCAACAGTGCTGAATAATTTATAATGCTAAAATAACACAGTGTAGATACTCGCTCCGTAGAATACAGTCACTGCAGAATATCTTATTGGTTCTTTGTCATTGACTATTAAAATCTTAATCACAGTGGCACTCAAAAGTTCAGCACAGTTTGAGAAATACTTGAAAACAACATCAAATTTTGATACAAAATGAAAATAGCAATGTCTACAAATGAGGACATTAATGTTGAACATAATCAGTGACATCAAACATTCTGATGTATAGGATGTCAACGATAGATTCCAGTAGTTGTTGTTGTTGTTTTCTTCCTTTGGCTTGTTTATTTTGAGTAGATTATTGCTATAAAACTGCAAAGTAAGTATCCTTGTTATGGCACAGGCCACAGTGTTTTTTCTTCTTCTGATGAATCTATATGTTGTGATTTGTAGCTCAGTTTATATCAATGAAATGAGCAAAATCTAAATTGAAGCTGTTTTTATCAGATCAAGGAAATGTTGCATTAGAGCCTCACAGCTTCATTAGAGATAAGACGCTAACTCATTATCAGCTAAAGTTATCCACCTCTGGTGCTATTTCAACAGGCACTTGTTTGGAGTTCAATTGATCAGAACAAATTAGAAGCTTAATCAAAAGCAGCCTATTGATCATTCTTAATCAGGGCTGTGCATCATTTGATTTGAATCAATAACATGTTTTTCAGACAGTTTGACAATATCCAAATACCAAACTTGCTACCAAGCAGTATCTGGATTTTAATTGAGTTTATTTTACCCTGTTGTGTTCCCTTTAGTCAGGTCACTCGGTGCAACACCATTGCTATGGGAATTGCACCCCAGCACGATTACCTGAAGAAAAACATTCACGCCTTTACGGCAGGGGGCGTCAGCGTCACCCTGGAGGCCCCGCCCTCTGGGTACTTAAGACGCGGACGCCCATCCAAACGGTCTCTTTTTGCCCTTCACCTCGCTAAAACCTGAACTTCGTGGGACTTCTCTGTTGTCACATCGCTCGAACAGAGGTGAGCTTGCTCCCTATGCTGAGCGTACAGAGAATATTCCTGCGTATTGCTGGGCTGGCGAAAGCTAGTCCAACATCTTCTACCTAACTTCAAAGCTTTTTCTTCTCTTTCCGCAGCTGCTTCGCTTGACGGCGCTAACTGTGTCACACTGCTACCCTGCTAACCAGTAGCAGGCTAACCAGCAAAAGCGATGCGATGGAGAGGACATCTTCGAACAAAAAGAAACTAAAACATCAAGCTCGACGCTTCTCGGACATGGCCCCCGAGAAGGGAAAACGGAAGACCAAGATTCCAAAGAAAACCAGCAGGCCAGCGAGCCCTCACTCGCGCCCCTGCCCCAGTGGTTGCGGCTACTCCCTGTTGGCGACGGACACCTACGAGGCCTGTCCTGTCTGCCTGGGAATTTTGCACGCAAGAACAACGTTGGGATCCCCCGACTCCTGCCCACACTGCAGCCAGATGCTGGTGGTCGTGAGAAAGTGCCGCTTGGACGCAGTGGCTAAAGCAATAGGTGGCGCCGCGGCGCGAAAGGCCACAGGCCCCACAGAACCGCTCGCTCCGAAACCGGAGCCCGAGAACACGGACCTTGAATGCAGCGGTCAGGTCGGAGGAGGAAATGGTCTGGACACGTCGGCCCCTGTCGGGGACTCGACGCCCGAAGCATCTGACCTAGACATCAAGTACGGCTACGAGGGGGAGAGTGAGGACTTCTCCCGCAACCTGGCGCCAGTACTGCTGGAAATGGACGCCTCGGTCCCCGCTCTATTCGACTTGTGTCACAGGGCTGCAGACGCACTGGAGATTGCGTGGCCAGACCCCACGCCTCGCCAACAGGTCACGAGGCTGGCAGGGATTTATTTATACGCGAAACAGCAGCCGACGACGAGGCAAAGAATGCCCATGTTTCCGGATTTCCTCATGGAGCTTACACGCTCCTGGGCTGAACCCAGAGCTCCCATGCTGCTGCCACTCTCTCGGTTCCTGAATGTCGCCAGGATGGAGGCAGCCGGGATGGAGGCAGCCGGACTCACCAGTGCTCCGCAAATAGAGAACACCCTGGTGTCTCACCTAGCCCCCGCAACAACGGGCGTAAAGCCATCACTGCCTAGCAAGGCCTGCCGCGCTTCGGCAAAACAGCTCGATAAATGTTACCGAGCTCAGGGCCTTGCGGCACGCTCAATGAACGCTTCGACCATGATGCAGGCATACCTGGCAGAGAAGCTACAGGAGCTCCAGGTAACGACAAACGAACAGGCCGCGGTAGAGGCCCTGGAGGAGGCCCGCAGGGCCTCTGACTTCGTGTTCCACATGATGGGGACAATAGCTATCACACAGGGCAGATCTATGGCAGAAATGGTTGTCGCCCAACGCCACATGTGGATGACTTTGACAAACCTCCCGGAAGACCAGAGGTCCCTCTTTCTGCACCACCCGATCGAGCCGACGGGACTCTTCGGGGGCGCCTTCAGACCAAGCTGGAGCAAAGACGGAAGCAAGCAGAAGCCCTCCGTGAGGGGTTGCCAAGAAGGGGTTTTGCCCCCCCAGGGATGCCATGTGTCGCCCCCGCAGAAGAGACCTGCCTGCAACGGGGAGCTCTTTCTTCGCCAGGCGGCCCGGCTAGAACCTCTTCGGTAAACCCAGGCGGGAAGCAGATCCGGGCCTGATGAAACGGGACAACATCACACTTTTGCAGGTTTGCCCGCCCAAGTGGTACGGGAACCGAGTATTTTGAACCCAGACTTTATTTGTAAAACATTACGAGGAGCTGGTGACACGTGTGTGTGCACAAAACATGATTTCCCTACTGTGTGTGAAATAAGAACAAACATTTGTTCATTTGTACACAAAAATAAAAGTACCAAAGCACAGTCTGCCCTGGTTCGTGACTCAAGTCCCCACTTTGTGAAACACAAACTACTAGGTCAGACAATGAACCGCAACGGGATGCATG
Source organism: Garcialebias charrua (assembly GCA_038048925.1). Taxonomy (NCBI): domain Eukaryota; kingdom Metazoa; phylum Chordata; class Actinopteri; order Cyprinodontiformes; family Rivulidae; genus Garcialebias; species Garcialebias charrua. Next base: position 46,240 of record JBBPBX010009461.1, on the reverse strand, counting down.
AGCTCTGCCTAAGGCAGTCAGACCTCACAGCGTCCTCTGTCGGGCAGACCAGCTCACCCTGGAATGTGCGAGAGGGGTTAGAGACCATCCCTCCCGCATCCACAAAAAACAAACAACAGATAAACATGCCCTCCAGACTCACGGCACACGCACAGGCCTGGAGGGCGTGTCTCCCGAATGCATGGATCATGACGACTGTTCGTCATGGGCTCAGGCTACAGTTCCTCAAAGGACCGTCCCCCTTCACGGGGGTGCTGCAGTCAAACATCAACCCAGCACGCGCACACATACTGAGAGAGGAGATATCAACGATGCTGCAGAAAGGAGTAATAAATGTTGTTCCAAAACATAAAATGCGCTCCGTTCACTACAGCGAGTACTTCCTGGTGCCAAAGAGAGACCAGTCCTTGAGGCCGATCCTCAATCTCAGAACGCTGAACAAGATAATAAAAACATTCAAGTTCAGGATGCTCACATTGCGACAGGTCCTCCAGTCTGTGAGACGAGGAGACTACGCATGCACTGTGGATTTAAAATATGCTTATTTCCACGTGAGCCTGTGGAGGAGGCACAGAAAATACCTCCATTTCGCATTTGAAGGGAAAGCATACGAATTCTAATTTGGTGGCCTTAGAATCACATCTCTGTTTTTTGCAGATGATGTGGTCCTATTGTCTTCATCAGGTCGTGATCTACAGCTTTCACTGGAGCAGTTTGCAGCCGAGTGTGATACGGTCGGGATGAGGATCAGTCCCTCCAAGTCCGAGGCCATGGTCTTGAGCCGGAAAAGGGTAGCATGCCCTCTCCGGGTCGGGGAGGAGGTCTTGCCCCAAGTGGAGGAGTTTAAGTATCTCGGGGTCTTGTTCACGAATGAGGGAAAACTGGAGCGTGAGATCGATAGGCGGATAGGTGCAACGTCCGCAGTGAAGCGGGCGCTGTACCGGTCTGTCGTGGTGAAGAGAGAGCTGAGTCAAAAGGCAAAGCTCTCAATTTACCGATCGATCTACGTTCCCACCCTCATCTATGGTCATGTTTTGACCGAAAGAACGAGATCTCCGATACAAGCGGCTGAAATGAGTTTTCTCCACAGGGTGTCTGGACTCTCCCTTAGAGATAGGGTGAGAAGCGCAGTCATCAGGGAGGGACTCAGAGTAGAGCCGTTGCTTCTCCACATCGAAATAAGCCAGTTGAGGTGGCTCGGGCATCTGGTTAGGATGCCTCCTGGACGCCTCCCTGGTGAGGTGTTCCGGGCACGTCCCACTGGGAGGAGGCCCAGAGGAAGACCTAGGTCACGCTGGAGGGATTATGTTTCTCGGCTGGCCTGGGAACGCCTTGGGATTCCCCCAGAGGAGCTGCTCCAAGTGGCTGGGGAGAGGGAAGTCTGGGCCTCCCTACTTAGGCATCTACCCCCGCGACCCGACCTCGGATAAGTGGAAGACAATGGATGGATGGATGGCATACGAATTCAAGGCTTTACCTTTCGGATTAAAGACTGATTCGTGTACATTTACAAAATGTCTGGATGCAACGCTGGCCCCTCTCAGGGGTCAAGGGGTCAGGATCATGAATTACCAGGATGACCTCCTGATTCTGGCTGAGAGCAAAATGCAGGCACAGTTGCACTCACACATGGTGATCTCTTACCTGGAGGCTCTCGGTTTTGTCATAAACCTGCAGAAGAGCGACCTGACTCCATCACGGATTACCATAGTTTTGGGAGTACAGGTTGACACCACTCGGTACAGGGCATGGCTCTCAGAGGAACGCATTTCCTCGATACGCCATTGCCTGGCAAGGTTTAGACTGGGTCAGGAGGTGCCCCTAAAGGCATGCCAACGTCTCTTGGGCCTCTTGGCGGCAGCCATACCCTGTGTGCCACACGCACTGTTGAAAATGCGGGCCCTGTAGATATGGCTAAACACACAAACACACCCTGTCCCTTACAGGCGAGCAGGGAAAATTTGGATCAGTTCAGAATGCCTTTCAGCCCTAGAACCATGGAGGGACCCTTCCGTGTTCACGGAAGGGGTCCTGTTGGGACAAGTGTCATCCCGCATGGTAATCATGACAGATGCCTGAAAAACAGGATAGGGAGCAGTCTGCAGAAATCAGAATGCCCAAGGCCTCTGGAAACAACAGGAAGCGAGATTACACATCAACTTCCTGGAATTGTGGGCCGTGTTCCTGTCAGTAAAATACTTTTTTGGAAAAGGTCTGATCGTAGGGCAGCATGTCTTGGTGAAATCAGATAACAGGACAACGGTGTCCATCATCAACAGGGAAGGGGGGGACAAGATCCCGAGCCCTCCTTGGTCTAACATAAAAACTGCTCACGTGGTGTGCCCCAAGATTACTGTCACTCAGGGCGACTCATATCCCGGGCGAACTAAACTACGGAGCGGATGCCCTCTCAAGAGTGCCTCTCTTAGCCTCAGAATGGAGACTGAACCCACGGTTCGTGGACCAGATCTGGTCACGGTACAGGAGAGCCTCCGTCGACCTGTTCGCATGCAAGACCAGCTCACACTGTGACCTGTACTTCTCTCTAAAGGAGACAGACGCACCGCTGGGAACAGATGCCTTGGCTCATGACTGGCCAGCAAGGGTGCTGTATTACGGTTTCCACCCTTCCCTCTGATTGAGGTGACGCTGGAATGTGTACGCAGGGGAGCCCTCTCCCTGATATTGATAGCCCCCAGGTGGCCACAGAAACCGTGGTTCCCAGAGCATATTTCAATGTTGTCAGGGACGCCATGGCAGCTGCCCTCTCACAGGGACCTGCTGACCCAGGCACAGTGTTGGGAATGTTACTTCAAAAAAGTAATTAATTATAGTTACTAGTTACTTCGCCCAAAAAGTAACTGAGTTAGTAACTGAATTACTCACCTATAAAAGTAATTAGTTACCAGGGAAAGTAACTATTGTTTGTTTGGTTGGTTTAAGTTTAGATATATCTACGAATTTTAAGTAGAAATAATTACAGCACCTCAACAGAACATGACTGGTTGACATACTATACTTCAAGTTTTTTCTTCATTGCAAAATACAGGTTAACAAAATAATATAACAATTGTGTTTTCAGCTCTATGTACACCCTGTACTGTTCAAGTGTTTTCTTAGAAATAAAAGTAAACAGTTAAAATAAGTGCTTTGTAGTGTAAAATAAAATCAAACCCTCACACAACTGGTTCTTCAAGTATTTTCTTAAAAACAAAAGAACCATTTTCACAATATGAAGTACTTTTAAAACAGTACTGAAAAGCTGAATTACCTGAGCAGTTGATGCTTCATCAGATCAGATTACGACGGACGTAGACGCTCCGGGACATAATGTACACTTCACATGCACGTTCTTGCCTTTTACCTCAAGGAGAGTAAAGTAATTTCTGTATTTCCACTTTGAAAACGCCAACTTTCCCTCCAGACTCGCCATTGCTGCCAGACTTCTGTTTCAGCAGCGTGTGTGAGCTGAACAACAAAACCGATTGGCTGACCTCTACCTGACACTCTACCTTAGCCAATCAGCATCATCCTTGTTGTTTCGCCCCTCCCTCCCCTCTGCTCCCACGTCTATGCTCCTACCCTCCCTCCCCTCTGCTTCCTCCCCCTCCACCCTCCCTCACCAAGGGGAAAAAACGTAAACAAACAGCACGAGAGCCTGCGCGCGGAAGACTGAAAGTACACGTACCCCCATTTAGTGTTTGTAACGGTAACGGCGTTGTAACGATAGACATAGTAACTACTTAGATTACCCGTTAATGAAAAAAAAGAACTCCGTTTGTAACGCCGTTTATTTGTAACTCCGTTATTCCCATCACTGCCCAGGCACATGGGCAGCTTCTCCACCCACGTCCAGAACTGTGGCAGCTTTCATCTTGGCCTCTGAGGGGAACAGGCTGAATGCCTCAGGCCTGACCGGCTACGTCTAAACGCCACACAGGAGGTGAGAGCTACGTCAGCTTAGCCTCTCTAAAAAAAAAAAAAAAGAAGGGGAAGGCTACTTCTTTTCCACCATGAGGGTGCTTTTTGTCAGCCATTCTTGACGTGCCACAAGGCCTGGGCGGGTAAAACTCTCGGTGCACGCCCTCTCATGATACTTTTCATGTGAGATGTACTAAGGAGGGGACCCCTCCCCACCAACAGGACTCTGGCCCCAGACTGGGCCCCTCGGCTAGTCCTGAAAGCTCTATGTGATTTTCCATTAATACCTCTGAGAAGCATTAAGATAGCTTTGCTGTTTTATGGAATTGATCCACTCTGGACATCTGCTCAGCTAAGCGTATAGGGGACCTTCATGCTTGCCTGTGCACCCAATGCGTACAGGGGTCAAAGGTCACCTTGTGTATAAAAACCATGTTATGCCTCAGTGGTGCCAACTTGAATATCAGAAGTCTGGACATTGAACTTTTATCATTCCCTCCACTTCCCACATTATCTGAGGGACGTAGGAGGCTGTGAGTGACGTACCAGCTGCATACATCTGTGCTACTGCTAGCTGGAGCTCCACAGACACATCTGGCAAAAGCATTATGTGAATGTTTCTGTACGTGACGTTTTTTTCTCAGGCTGTGCTCTCTAACACGCAGTTGAGAGCAGCCAGAACGCCTAAAGTATAAAGGCTGGAGTTCTCACAAGCATGCATTTTACAGAGCATTTCAAGGGCGTGAATGAATTACGTTCCCATAGCAATAGTGCTGCACCGAGTGACCTGACTGATAAAGGGAACGAATGTTATGCACCATAACTCATGTTCCCTGAATGAAGGGAACGAGGTGCAACACAGTTGGCCCTTTTCAATGCTGAAGCTCGGTGAAGTGCACTTGAAGACCGTTTGGATGGGTGTCCGCGTCTTAAGTACCCAGAGGGCGGGGCCTCCGGGGTGACACTGACGCCCCCTGCCGTAAAGGCGTGAATGTATTCCTTCAGGTAATCGCGCGGGGGCACAAGTCCCATAGCAATAGTGTTGCACCTCGTTCCCTTCCTTCAGGGAACATGAGTTATGGTGCATAACTTTCAGTTTTTTAATGAGAAATTGTGAATGTTGTCATAGTAATGCTCATATCCGTTCAAGATGCTGAAATGCATTGTGGTTAGCCAACTGCTGTATTAAGATGATGTCATTATGTGTTTTGCCTAAGGCCCTGCTGTTCATTTTTATATGGTCAGATGAGGCACCAGCTCAAGATGTCTCTCAATAAAAGGACGAGTTTGTACTTCACAAGAAGAGAGTGAAGCCTAGCTCATTTCCGACACGCAGGGATAATTAAGAGTACAGTACATATACAAATCTTATAAATGTTCAAAAGAATTAGGAATGTTATACCACAAGTGAAACTGTTTTTAACCATAACTGTACAAGAAGAGTTCTTATTCCCTAAATGTTGCTGCAGCAAATCCACAGAGGTGCGTAAAACTGATTGCATAAGCCTATCAGCTGCTGTGAACATGCACTTTTACTTGGTGTGACAATGCAATCTTAGGGGAAACAGTTTTCTTGTCATAAGAATCCCAGCTCACCAAGTGTCATCGTAAATGCGGACAGCTGAGCTCCTGCAGTGCTCTGAGAGGAAAAGAACAGCTTAGCAGGAGAAAGAAGACAAAATAATCAGTCTGAAAACAGGAGATAAACACGATGAGCACAATGTCAAGGAAACGACTGGTTCCTGGGAGGCCCCGGACAGACAACGGAGGATGTGACTGATTAAAGAAGTGCTGCGTGAACTCAGGGGGAAGTCTTTCCATCCCATGCTCTTTAAATTGCTGCTCTGCTTCCTGCCTGGTCTTCAGGCACCTCATTACGAAACCCAACTGGGAGGGCAATGGTCTATTTCTCATCACACAGTGTCTTCCTCAGACAGTTCAAAGAAAAATCTGAAGGGCTTATCCCAGATATTAACAATCACATCTGTCTGAGGAGTTCCCTGAAAAAACTTCCTGTTTAGTAGACATCAACTGGAATACCAAAATTCATGCAAATACATAAATGTCCATCTATAAATCTCAATCTCTGTAGTTACAAAGTATTTGAAACCTGATTGTGTTGTAAATTGAGCTGACCAAATTTCAGCAAATTGATGTATAAACTGTACAAAATTGTAAAATGAGGACTAAGATTAAAAAACATGTTTAGGCTGCTGCCGGGGGCTTGTTAGTCACCATGATAACCATTTACTTTTGTGTCTGTCACTCTCTGACAGCTGCTGTCATAAAACAGACCTACAGAAAAAGTTTGAAATGGAGGATATATAAATTGCTGACATTCTTTGCTTGGTTACTAAAATTAAAGGCAATATTCATTAAACATATTGCTTTTGAAACAACAATGGATTTTTTTTTGAGAAAACCTGAACATTTCCTGTTTAATTAAACAGACAACCAAAAATTGTGGCTTTGACTTATTATCTGTTTCAGTAAGTACTAATAGGTATTTTAGAAGTTCATATTTTAATAAATAAAGGCAACGATTGGGAACGTTTGCAGCAGATGTTCAGGATTGTGAGACTGTTTTTCCATTATTTGAGCTCAGTTTCCCATCTTTGGCTGCAGAGGGAGGTGTGATAAAGGTTTGCAGCCAGAGGGCAAGTCACACATTTAAAACTCCCACCCTGTCTCCTCCTAATGCATAAAGACAAGTGAACCACTGAAAAGTACTGTCACTGTCCAGGTGGACAATCTGTCTTCTTTATCCCCACACAACTGAGGAGAATCCAAAGCTTTTGAAAGAAACAGCGATTATTTTCACACACAGTGACTCGTTTTTCTTCTGCCACCACATTCCTGGAATTATTTATAGCAACTGCATGAAGTGTTTCTGGTTTGCCACAAAGCTGACGGTTAATTTCTGAGCAGGAGGCGGAATACAGTTTGTTGCATTGCATGCTGTATCTGCAGCTGAACAAAACACATTTTAATAACATCAGTGAACTTTATGCGCAGTCAGTGAATAGGATTTTGCCAAAGAAAGCCTGTATTTAATTTTTCTACCTACATGCACATTCAAAGTCTCGAACACCACAGGGATTACAAAGACAGCGAAAACCTGACCCAGGTCCCAGTCCCAGCTCTGGCATGAATAATTCACTACTGTTAGTGCGGTGTGAGATTGCAAACAGCAGCAGGAAACGACTGCTGGGTTGCTCTTGATGTTTCAGTCCAAGTTGTCACAAACAATGTTTATGCTGAGACATTTTTCCACACCTTCAAAGTCAGCTAGATGATGAATTGATTTAGTGATGCACAGTGCCATCTGTTGACGAAACCAACACATTGTCCATTCGTCAGAAATTCAGTTTGTATTCCCACTCTTATGCCCCTTTTCCACTTGCTCGGCCCAGAGCGGCTCAGTCTGGTCCGGTCTGGTTCAGTTCGGCTCGGCTCACATGTAGGTTTGTTTCCATTCACTTACTGCAGCCCTTCTGTGGGCGGGGTGTAGAATCTCACTCGTCCTACCACGTGGTGGCGGTAGTGTTACCTCAAGCTATTTACTAGCCACCACTAAACGTTAGAAGAAGAACACCCTGCAAGACCTTGTCTCACCACCTGTTGGCGGTAATGTCCCTTGAGCTATTTAATGCTCTAATATTACTTTATAGACTTTTCAGCTTGTTTTAAACCCATGTGTTTTCCATTTTGTTTCTTTATAATAAAGATTATTCTCATATATGCACAAGGATCCTGTTAACATTGCTTAACACATCGATCGCACTGCCCTGTAATCAGTTAAACTATTTTTACAGTAAGGTACAGATTAGGAATTAATTAGGTTTCAATTGGCCCTGTAATATTAAATGTTTGTATTTCATTAAATTTAAACGGTAATATTTTGTCAGGGATAATTCAAAGTCAAATGCAAATGGATAATTTGGTTTAAACTGTCCGTTAAACATTAAAAGCATGTTTCTTTAAACGTAAAAACAAAGTATTAATAATTAAATGTTTGTTGATCAGGAAACTCGTTTAGGCATCCAAGAACAGCTTCATCGGGGTTGATGTTGACGTCTGTGCATCCTTGGAAAAGCTGCTGCACCACGACCCGACATCAGGAAGGATGGATGGATGGGTTGATGTTGACGTATTTGACGTCTGTGCATCCTTGGAAAAGCTGCTGACACGACATCAGGAAGGATGGATGGATGGATGGCTGTTCAAATCTAATAATCTTTTTTCTTATGATTCTTTAAAGGTCAAATGCAAATGGAAAATATTCTTAACTTCCAGTATGTTTTTAAACAAACACTATACTGTACACACTTAACATTGTAAAATATGTTTAGGAAATTATTGTTCAATGAGACCACTTAAGAAAAAAAAGTTTATTATGAAAACTAAGAAGTGAAAAAAGCACAAAAATAAATACTGCATACACCTAAATGATTTTTTTCTTGTTGTCTCATGTGCTTCCTCCAGAAGACAAAAGTTGATAAATTCTGGTGTTGACTTCTTCGTCTTAACTGTAAAAAAAGAAAAACATGGTTACCGGTAATTCAGTCTAGAAACAGTTTTATATGTAGATATATTTTATAAGATATATATACATATATCAAATATATCAGAAACCACAAAGCAGATATTTTTCAAACCAACACAGTGTAATCACTACATGTTTATGTACACACTGTAAGCTGTTGAAGTTATTTGAATTAAAATTCGATTTTTTATAGACATAAGTGTGTCGACCTGGCTTGTTTTTTTTCTACTAGTATTTAACACATTATATCTTATATCTCAGAAACCACAAAGCAGATATTTTTCAAACTAACAAAATGTAATCACAACATGTTCATGTACATACTTTAAGCTGTTGGAGTTATTTGAATTAAAATTCGATTTTTTATAGACATAAGTGTGTCGACCTGGCTTGTTTTTTTTCTACTAGTATTTAACACATATCTTATATCTCAGAAACCACAAAGCAGATATTTTTCAAACCAACAAAGTGTAATCACTACATGTTTATGTGCATACTGTAAGCTGTTGAAGTTATTTGAATTAAAATTCGATTTTTTAATAATTTATTTTCGTAGCACATGTGATAGGTTTGGAATTAGTCAAAACAAATCAATTTAAATCCAGCAGATTTGACCACAACGTGACATTATTAAGGACTTGTTAACCTGAGGAACCCTCGTGGTATAAAGCCAGCTATGAAATATATTTTTTAAGCTTTTATTTAGCTACATTTAAAAGAAAGAACGCCGATCGACCCCACCCGCGCGTGCATGTGATGTGCACGTGTCGACCTACTTTGTTAAATCCAGCTGATTTGACCACAACGTGAAATTATTAAGGAACTGTTAAGCTCAAGCACCCTCTTGATATAACGTCAGCTATGAAATATATTTTTTAAAGCGTTTATTTAGCTACATTATAGAAATAAAGACGGCTCACGTGCGCGCGCGGGCGCGCGCGTGCACGTGGCGAAACTACTTTTTTAAATCCTGCCGTTTTGACAACAACGTGAAATTATTAAGGAATAGTTCGGCTTAAGACACATGTTTGCTGTAATTTTAAATACAAATAATTGTTTTTACCGTGTTAATCTTGTAAAGTCCTTCGGTGTTTGCTCCCTCGCGGCAGCCACTTCCTCAAACTCAGTCCAGCCTCCTCCTCACGGTTCGGGTCCAGCCGGCCTCGGACCTGCTATGAGATGAGTCCGGAATCTTGGCGCGGCGCCGCGCATCTGTGAGGTGGAAATGCTCTCCAACGCGCGTTTGGCACGCAAATATGACGTCACATCCGACCCGGGCCACCAAGTGGAAAAGGGGCATTAATGGCCAACTCTTTAGAGCAAGCATGGTTGCTGGTTTTTGGAGGATGTGAGCAGTTCATAATGAAATAAACTCATTTTACAAATCAGAATGTACAGCCTAATCTTTCTCATTTAATCTCCTCATGAAACCCATTAGTTTGATAAATAAATGATAAGCATTAAAAACCAGGCATGTGTGTATGGGGTGCCCTTTGTAAAGTTACACAGTCAAAAATTAACAGCAATATTTTTGGTTTATTTAGCCTTTCATGACAAAAAAATTACCCCCCCCCCCAAGTCATATTTCCACCATGTTATTCATACATTTATAAATGTCATAGTTCCAAACTAAATATTTAATTCACAAGCTAAATATTTAGTTTACAAATTAAATACTTAATTTGCAAGTTGAATATTTAGTTAATAAACAAAATATTTAGGTGTAAATTAAATATTTAATTTCCTAGCTAAATATTTATTTTCAAAACTAAACATTTGATTTCCTAACTAAATATTTATTGTCCAAGCTAAATATTTGATTTCTAAACTAAACATGTAATTTCTAAGCTAAACATTTAATTCCTAAACTAAATATTTAATTTGCTAACTCAATATTTAGCTCAGACCTGAATATTTATTTGCCAAGCTAAATATTTAATTTCCAAATTAGATATTTAATTTATACCTCAACATTTAGTTTACCAACTAAATATTTAACTTGCAAGTTAAGCATTTAGTTTGTAAACTAAATATTTGGCTTCTAAATTCAATATTTAGTTTCTGGAACTTTAACGTTTATTAATGTATGAACAACATGGTGAAAATATGACTGAAAAAATGTACTTTTTTCCTCATGAAAGGCTAAAATATTTCTGTAAATTTTTGACTGTGTAACTTTACAAATGGCACTCCATATGTGTGATTTATCGAAATGACATTATACACCAATATGCTAGAGTTTACTACAAAAATATCCCTAACTATAAACACTATGCATTTTTAATAGCAGCGTAAATATTATGAAAAATGCATGAACAATAATGTTTCGCTTGCATTAAAAAACAAATCAAAAGCAAAGCTAAACCATTATTATTAGCAGGTATTCATATACTGCCTGTATAACGTTTTATTTTTAGTCGGCTGTGTAATAGTCATGGGAATTGTGAGTGCCAAAGAGCCAACGTTTCTGGGGGCTCCTCAAAAGTAGCACCAAGTGAGCAGCTGTTCAGAAGCAGAAAGAGCAGTCTCTTTTTGATGAGTTGAACCAAATGCTTCACACCCAGAGGTCTGTACTGTCTGACTGGCACAGTGCTAAACTATTGTCAGAATCTGTCTTTTGAGTTTGTTTTTGGCTTTTTGTGTGTTGTTTTGAGATTTATTTCCTTTGTTGATGTTTTCTGTTGAAGGGGTTTCTCATTCGGTGTTCAAATGACCAGTCTCTCTTGTAAAAATGATGAAGATTTATTTGACAGACACAGGTTACAGATTAACAGAGTTACAGCATGAATAAGCAATTATTTGTGCACAGAGAATTGTGAGCATTTTAGACAGACCTTTCCTCGGCGAGGTTCCTCAAAGAATGCTGCTGATATCTGAGATGTTTGGGTCTCTGAAGATGCAGTTTGGGCTTCTCTGGTCTCTGATTGGCTTAGAGCACTGATAAAGAGTCCTGGAGCCTCTCGTGTTTGTCAGTTCTATGACCTTGTAGATTTATAGCTCTGGTGAGGAGTCTCCTGAAACTGTGTTCTTTGTTCTGCTCAGTAAGAAAGTTTTAGAAATGTACTATTAGATGTGTCTTGTGTGTGATATTAATGTAAATTAATGTCCAGATACACTAATTAGTCTACTAGTATGTGTGTGGTTTATAAGTACTACTTATTTGGTTTGATTCATCTGTTTGTGTAGCTGTGTGCTCTGAGCTCCCCAGAAGGCCTAGAGAAGCGCAAAGGGCATTTGTCCCCTGGGCCTGTTATCTGCATCAGAACATCCTGTTTGTTAGATCTAAAAGTGTGTCTTAATTGTTGTCTAAGCTACTCTAAGGCACATGATTGACATGATTGCATGAACATTTGTGATAAACAGTTGTAAATACCTTGATTTGATTATAGAATACGGTTCGCATACAGAATGGTATGGATAACTCTTCATCTCCCTCTCTCGACCTATCAAAGATAGGCCGAAACCACTTGCACAACTCCAGTTGGACCCCCTGAAGAGGACCCCCATCCCAACACCACATCAAAACAAAATCACCAAAACAAAAATCAAGGTAATGCAATTAAACCATCAAAATCAACTAAATTTAATCCAAACCCCATCTGACTCCAAAACTAATCACCAACCAAACACCAAAATAATAATCACACTACAGTCTATAACAGCCCAATCTATGAAATCACAAAAGGATAAATGCAATCACCACCATAACTCCCCCCTTGGAGTGCTCAGCCCGACCCCTCATCAACACTCCAGGTATCTGGACTCGGCCAAATACATGTGATCCCTCTCATCCGGCAGAGAACTGCATCTGGCCTCTCTCTGACTCAGAAATCAACCATCCAGATTCACATCCAAACACCCTATTCACATCCCAAACTAACCCCGAACTGACACCAATATCAATCATCAAAACAAAACCCAAAAACAACAAAATCATCTGAGAATTAATGTAATTAGGACAAATGCACACCTCTCCATTCCATCTCCAAACACCACCCAGCCACTACAGGTATCTGCTCTCTGCCAAATACAGGTGAGTTTGTGCAGCAGGCGATGGCCTGCACCTCGCCTGCACCAGGGGAAACACCGTCCCAACATCATCCGCCTCCCTAGGAGCAATCATTTTTAAGATCCTCACCCGTGCACAAGGTGTCACACACCCCATAAATAGGCAGAACAGCACAAAAAACCCCAGCGGCAAGGCCAAGAGCTTGACCATCACCTGAGGCCATGACCCCCTCGTGAACCAAGACAGTGCATGCCACAGCCCTGTATGCGCCTCCTCCATCTGATGCTTCTGAAGCTCTCCCAGATGGCGCAAGGCCGCTGTCACCCTAACCTGTGGATCTGAAACAGACGCATCAGGTATATAGGTACAGCAGGTGTTCTCATCCATCATCTCACACACTCCATTTTCAGATGCCTTAAACAAATCCAACAGCAATCTATGATGTAAAGACACAACATGCAGGGCCCACCGCTCTGCAGAGGTGGTCCCTAACGCCTGCACCGACTCATAAATGAACATCCCAAAGTAGTAATCTAAAGCTTCCACGCGCAACAGGTGATCTCCGACTTTTGATCCCGGGAAGAAGCCACACTTCCATTCCACTGGGACCTCTGAACCCCAAGAAGACTCGTGCTGACTGACGTCAGAAGTCTTCGACTGTCCCACATAATGAGAACCATTACTCAAAGACACCAGGTACGACTCGTCTGTAACCGCAACAGGTGCACAACACCCAGTCCAGTTTGCTGGCAAGGTCAAAAGTACCTGATGTCCACACAGCCAGGCCAAAGCCTCGACCGGATACGTACCATTGCTACCAGGCACACCCATGAACTCCCTTCTTGGATGGTACACCGCTCGGCACCTCTCCACAGGGAGTGAACCCACTACTACCTTATAAGAGTCCTGATGATGGATGCGGTTTACACAGACAGGAAACTGTCCACTGGACGGCCAATCTACAAATTGAGCTAACACCATCAGCTGTGATAATGTACTCAACTTGCACCACTTAGGCTGACATTGCAGGTGCTCCCTGAAGAATCCTCTGGAGCTAATCTGCAGAACACAGAAGGACAACATCCGGTCAAGAGGTTTAATACGCAATGGCAGCTGTGAATCGGCAACAGGAAGTGGGGTACAGATATAAGACTCAGACCTGTGGTGCCCCCTGGCCAAGAACCGCGCATATCTGTACCAAGAGTTCCTCTGAAAAATCTCAGACAAATTCAACGACAGATGATCAGCATCCTGTACCTGGGTCCACGCCCCTTGCATGAGGACATCTCTCTTGTCCCTCTGATGAGGTACGGGATGACAGCTCGGACGACCTGGTATCACACAGAAATACTCCAACAACAGAATGATGGAAACGATAATCAATGACCCCACACCTCCTGCCACCATTAGCCTCTTCTGCCCCTCCGCCATGCTTGACCTAGTTCGAAATCCTCTACAGTGTCAAACTTTGAACCCTGAAATGTGATGAAACACCAGAAACACAAATTCCCCCTTCTCAGTTAAATCTGCAGAACCTGAAAAGGTAAATACACATGAAAAAATCAGTGTTGAAAATCCAAACACCAAACGCATGCACAGTTAACAAAATCTTCTTTCTCTCCTTTCTTTTTTATTTACACAGGAAATCACTGGATCCGCACCTGTAAGGGAATACAGTCTTAAAATGAATAGATCACTCTCCCATTGAATTTTAAACCGGAAATAAGAAATAGATCAAAACCCTTAACACTTCTTTGTTTTTAACACTGAAATTGAAAAATGTAACTCCAAACTCTTGAAAATTAGACCTTGGCTATCAATTAAAGTATGTGTTGTTGTGTTGACCTCTAATTTAAGTAAAAGTAAAAATGTTGAATGTGACTAAAAAATTTAAAATATAGCAGCCACTGGTTGACAGCTAAATCAACTCCCAGATAATATTATTATTTAGTAATGTAAAATATAAAGTGTAACCCTAATTCAAAACTCCAAGGTAAAGCCTAAAATCCAGTTTTAAATGTGTGATCCTTTAAATGTGCGATTTACAGTTTAAATTTAACTGATTTACCGGTACCCCAAATGCTGATGCTTTTAAGAATTCAAGAGAGTAGAAACACCATTACAATTTAAACACCGTTTTAGTCCTTTTGATTTAATAAAAAAAACAACCCCTGAGTTTTGTTCTTCTCAGATCTTTGCTGGACAATGCACTCTTCAGAGGCCACGTGGACGCCGATGCGCCACCACCCTTTGCTTGGGCTGCAGATTGCTCAAGATGATAACTCAGCTGGTACTTCGTTCATTTTTCCCCGATCCACTGGCAAGCAACTGCCCCTACCCAAAAAGGATGGATGCCCCCCCTTCCTCTTGCTGTTATTCTGCCTTTTGAAGCTGCAATCATGCAACTGGCTCTTCCCTCTCAGGGCAATAAGGCAGACAGGCCGGGGACCAAGGGGAACAGTTTCCCTATCGTTCTGGTCCGCTCTTAAAAGCAAGCCCAAAGATGCTTATCAGGATGACAGGTGTTTTCAGGATGCTTCCCCACTTGAACCAGCACACCTCACGAACAGATGACTTCCACGGAAGAGGAAGTGAAACGATGAAACGACAGAAGCCCACACCTTCCTCGAACCCGTTCTCAAGGATAAAGATGCAGGACTGCCCACCGCTCGTGTGGACCACTCGCTCCAGTTGGAAAGTCGGAGCTCTCAGCCGTGCAGCTCTTTCAGAGCCGCCTCAACCGGATGTGATGACCTTTGAGACCCCTTTTCCGGACCCCTCTGGCTGTGCCTCTCCCTCTCTGGCGCAGAGCTTGTGATGTGCGCTTCGACAGCTCAGCTGTGCGCACCCCCTTTGGCTCAGGCCACTCTCTTTTAGAGGCCCTGAGAAGCACCCCGGGTGTCAGTGGACCTTCCGGCCTCGTTCAGGCTTTGCACTCTCAGGTGTGACGGATCCAAAGATCTGTAGATGGAAGCTGGACAAACAACTATTAGTCTCTCAAAATACATTATATGCGACATTACAACAACCCTTATCCCCTATTTACAGACGTCCTCAGCCCTAATGGCCATTTTGTAAAGCCCCAAATCAATTAATTTTAGTCTGTGCACAGATTTCAGCCAATTTTCCAAAAGTGTACTAACATGTTTGAGGCCTAAAGTATTTCCAACATGCACTAGATCTGCATTACTAAAATGTGTACCATTATCTGATCTGATTTTTACAGGAAAACCATGACATGGAATGTAACAATTGATTAAAAATTTTTAGGACCGGTTTGTTGTCTTCTCTTTTAATTTTTTATTTTTATGCCCCTGGTCAGCCGGTGAGTGCGGCACGCCAGCCATAAATTTCTGAACCCTTTTACCGGTTCGAGCATGTCTGTACAACCAATTATTATCTCATGACCCGGTGTCATCACGGTCGGAAATTTTCCTTGTTCACGCGACCTCCTCGTCTGTTGAGCCTCACGCAATGAACGCACGGCGCATTCGTGCACAAATGTTCTGATCAGAGAATCTAAATGTGTGTGTGCCAACAGCTGAAGACAATTCTCTTCATCTGGTGTGCCCCACACGCGCGAGTCCTGCTGTTCCTCAAAATCCTCTTCTCTTCCATCTTCTGGATGAATTCACAATCCATCCTGCTCCACTTCAGCTCCATGGTCCCGTTCTCAGTGTCTCTCTTCAGGAGCCGCCACTGTTTCTGGTGTTACGACCACATTTTAGTTCCAATTGATTTATCCACGTGCGCCTCCTGTATTTTTCCATCCTGCAAATTTGTTCTCGCCTTGTCATCAACTTGTGCTCTCCTCATCTCTGAAAGCTTGTTCCTACTTCATTGATCCTATCTGCACTGATTACGATCCAATTTATGCGGCTTAGCTATAATCCTGAATTTCAACTCATCCGTTGTACCCCACCAGACTCCCAGAAACGCATTACCTCGAGGAGAACTGCCATTATTTATCTCGCTTTTAAAGCCTAATACGAATAATTGTGGTGACACCAATTTCCCTGTGAAAATATTCAGAAATCTCCTTTTGCTTTAGGCCTCAGGATGAGAGCCTTATTACTTTGTTTCAGAACCTTCTGGAACGGGGAGAAGTAGGCAAACAGAGCTCACAAATCAGTATTAACCTAATAATTATGTGGCATGCGGGGGCATGTCCTATGTGTTATCATTAAACAATGCACTTTACGTTTGGATCCTGAGACTGAGGCCCCAGTGCGACTCAACCGATTCAAATGGTAGGCTGACGCCTTCACGGGTTGCTGGAATGGGTGACTCCTGACAGCTGTTCCACATGCTCTGGTCGTGTGAGCTTGTCCATTGTTCAGCTTATGTCAGCTTCAGCGAACCGCCACCTAGTTCTGGTAGCTGTTTCCTGCAGGGTGTCCCAAGTCCTGACTTCACTTGATTTCACGTTGTGTTTGCTGACGTTGCTTGGACAGTTCTTTTGTTCAGGTCTCTGCCTTGAAAATATGGCTGAGGAAGTTCATGGACATTCTGATGTTTGAATGACAGTTCTTTGGTTTTCTCCCTTTAACTGTCTTTGTGTTGTTTCCATTCCTGAGTGAGAGGTCTCTCACTCTGACTGGCAGCTGTCGCTCTCAGAGTCACAATGAACCATGTAGACGTCAACTTTATGCATTCAAATTCAATCGACCCACAACTGCTACCCCAATCTCCTGACACCAAACACAAGAGTATCCTGCATTTTGGTTGAATCCTAGCTCATGGCAAATTACAATTATGTGTTCTGTAAGAAAGAGGTCTGTCTGTCTCATGCTCCCCCTCCACGCACTGTGTGTTGTCAAGCTGTAGAATGAAAAAGAAATATGAATAATTGTCTAAATAATAACGCCAATATATTACTAGACCAAAATTCAAAAGTTATATCTTTCGGCATTTGTCTCCCGGAAAACACATCTCGTTGGATCTGGTCTGTACAACGGTCCAAAAAAAAAATCCTACATCTAATTTAAAGTCAATTTAACCTAAACCCAAAACAGTCCCACATCCTTCTTAGCAACGTCATCTAATTTATGAATTGGCAATCTCTTAAAATTTCCAAACTAAGCTTTTTTTTTTTTGTGGCCCCCTCTCTTTTGGGGCCTAATCCTATATTCTCTGTCTCCTGCCTTCTGTCTCTACATCCTGATTCCTGTCCTCATCTCAACTTCCTGTTTGCACTCTCCTGTGTCAACTTCCTCTTCACTTTCTTCTGCGTCAACTTCCTCTTCGCCTTCCTGATCACCTCTCCCAATATGAATCTTTTCATATTATTCCACATTTCTGGCTGCTTCTCTGTCACCTCCAAGTCCTCTCTGACACCTCACTTCCGTTCTTCATCTCAACATCTCCACATGTCCTTTGTCTGTCTGAACTTACTGTTTCCTTTCTTCTGTTTGCCAACTTTCTTTTTACTGACTTCTGACACAACATCTCATCACCCTTCTCAACATTTTCTCAACTCCATTTCAGCTCCTGCAACTTGCTTCAACCTCCTGTAGGTGGCGCCGTTCGACTGTTCTATTCCCCCCACCTACTGCTCTAAATTTTTCTTTTAAATTGAACCGTTCTCTGTGATTCCTAACTCCTGTACGCTTGCCGAAATTAAAAACAATTCTTCATGAATTTCAATTTGTTTTAGCTCTTCATCATATTCCTTAATTAACTGTTGATAGTCCACAAATGTTGTACAATGAGCCATTCTGTTCCAATGTCATTGAGCTTTTGTTTGTGTTGTTTAAATCTGATTAGGACTAAATGAGCTAAATTTTCTGATGACCCCTCTGCTTCCTCAACAATTTTTGCTGCTAGTGTCTTCAAATTGTTACACCTCTCTGTGTTTACGGTTTGTAAAAATCTGATTTCCGCTTGGATTGTAAGCAATAGTTCACGAATGTTTTCTTGTCCCTGCATTTGTTGGCCTTGCATGTATGCCATAATTGCCTTCTCAAAACATTCACCCAAAAGCTTTATTTCCAGTCGTTTCTCCCATGCACTGAGTTCTCTTGTAAAACACAGTAAAAAAGTCTGGAAAAAATCTGAGGTGCAACCTCTGTGTCCAAGCTTTTTCCTATGTTAAACAACAGCTCCCTCTGGCGGAAAAAATTATGGCAACAACATTCACCACTGAAAATAAAGAAAACTTCACTTCACACTCTCCACACTCTCTGAGTCGACACAAATAATTAATGACAATTAAAAACATTGAAAGTGCATACATATATACAAAGATACCCCCCTTTGTCATTAATGAAATACGAAAAAACAAAAGAAACAAGAAAAGAAGCATGCAAAAACGGCCGAAACACAAAATCCAATTAGCACCGCCACAATCAATGAACAGGCGGGCTCCCCCTCTGAAACGGGTCACGTCTCCAGTGCGAATCCACCACGGCGAGCAGCAAGTTCGCCGTAGGGCACAGCTGGCAGACGTTCATACCACGTGACCGCGATGTATCCCCGCGATACACCG
The DNA here is from genome assembly GCA_038048925.1 of Garcialebias charrua. Lineage (NCBI taxonomy): Eukaryota > Metazoa > Chordata > Actinopteri > Cyprinodontiformes > Rivulidae > Garcialebias > Garcialebias charrua. Next base: position 27,277 of record JBBPBX010009461.1, on the reverse strand, counting down.
TTACACGGAGGTCCACTCCTCCCAGTGGCTTCCGGTCAGTCCCGCGACAGACCAGGCAACAGGATGCTCGACAAACAAAAACAGGTGGCACGGAGCGGTCACACACGCAGTGACGTCACAGGAAGCCGGGAACTCCCCTAACGTGGTACGTGCAACAGAACATCTCCGCGAGTCCAGCCACTTTGATTGAAACGAGCGCACCCGGAAACGCACAACGAACACGGGCCGATGCGCGAGCGCCTCCCCCCCTCCGACAACGTGCGGACGGGAACCGTCCGAACGGAACCAGCGGCAGCGAACCCCACGGACCCCTCAAAAAACAAGTAAATGAAACACGAAAAACACACGACGACACGCACATGAAGGAAAACCACGAGCACGCGCCCCATCCACGAGCACGCGGCTCGGCCCGAAACCGAGCTGCGGGGACGGTCCCGCACACACATAAGCGTCTGTTCAAACTGAAACCTGTGTCGTCAGATCAAACCAAATTCGTATAATTAACTTTAACTCGAAGAACCAGAATTCATCACGAGACTGGACTTCATTTGTACGCAGTTGAATTTGGGACTGTGGTCGAATAGTCGGTTCTGTGTAAAACACGGTCGACTCACCTTATCTAACCGTGTCACAGAGCTCCACTGCCGCACAGCTGAAGAAAAGTCCACGTCGCACCCTCCAATTCAGAGAAAGAGACAAGGCCAGACGTCAGGGGTCACCATGTTGAAGGGGTTTCTCATTCGGTGTTCAAATGACCAGTCTCTCTTGTAAAAATGATGAAGATTTATTGACAGAAACACAGGTTACAGGTTAACAGAGTTACAGCATGAATAAACAATTCTTTGTGCACAGAGAATTGTGAGCATTTTAGACAGACCTTTCCTCGGCGAGGTTCCTCAAAGAATGCTGCTGATATCTGAGATGTTTGGGTCTCTGAAGATGCAGTTTGGGCTTCTCTGGTCTCTGATTGGCTTAGAGCACTGATAAAGAGTCCTGGAGCCTCTCGTGTTTGTCAGTTCTATGACCTTGTAGATTTATAGCTCTGGTGAGGAGTCTCCTGAAACTGTGTTCTTTGTTCTGCTCAGTAAGAAAGTTTTAGAAATGTACTATTAGATGTGTATTGTGTGTGATATTAATGTAAATTAATGTCCAGATACACTAATTAGTCTACTAGTATGTGTGTGGTTTATAAGTACTACTTATTTGGTTTGATTCATCTGTTTGTGTAGCTGTGTGCTCTGACCTCCCCAGAAGGCCTAGAGAAGCGCAAAGGGCATTTGTCCCCTGGGCCTGTTATCTGCATCAGAACATCCTGTTTGTTAGATCTAAAAGTGTGTCTTAATTGTTGTCTAAGCTACTCTAAGGCACATGATTGACATGATTGCATGAACATTTGTGATAAACAGTTGTAAATACCTTGATTTGATTATAGAATACATATGGTTCACATACAGAATGGTATGGATAACTCTTCACTAGCATTCAGAGTTAGACATGATCTGTTTATGAAAAAGAAACACAGTTTAACTGTCAGTTTCTTTACTATGTTTTCCACGTGGAGTTTAAAAGAGAGATGCGAGTCAACCAAGATACTCAAATATTTATAGGAATCAACAAACTCAATAGGGACACAATGGGTCCTAGACTTTTTAACAAACAGACCTCAGTCAGTGAGGATCCACAACTTCTCCTCCTCCACCATAACCCTCAGCACTGGCTCTCCTCAAGGATGTGTGCTGAGCCCTCTCCTGTTCACTCTGCTCACATATGATTGTACAGCCACCCATCCAAGCTGTCACATTGTAAGTTTGCAGATGACACAGTTGTGGTGGGATGCATCACAAACAATGATGAGTCCAGCTACAGGCAGGAGGTGGAACACCTGGAGAGCTGGTGCAAAGAAAATAACCTTCACATCAATGTGAAGACAAAGGAGATGATTGTGGACTTCAGAAGGAACAAACACACCCACACCCCACTGAACATAAGAGGATCTGCGGTGGAAGTGGTTTCCAGCTAATACTTGGGTGTACACATGAATGATACCTCAGCTGGAGCAACAACACCACCAGTCTGATCAATAATAATAATAATAATAATAATAATAATAATGTCCTTTTCTGTCATCTGTGTATGTTCCCCATCAAGAAAGGTCATCAGAGACTCTACTTCCTCAGACGGCTGAGACGAGCTGGTCTGAGCAGCCCAGTCCTCACCTCCTTCTACAGGTGTGCAGTGGAGAGCATCCTGTGCTCCAGCATCAACGTGTGGCATGGAGGCTGCACAGCTGCAGAAAGAAAAGCTCTGCAGAGAGTGGTGAAGGCTGCACAGAAGATGTTGGAGTCAGTCTCCCCACCATCACAGACATCTACACCTCCAGATGCAGGAAGAGAGCCACCTGCATCATGAAAGACCCCACTCACCCAGCACACACACTTTTTGCCCCACTCCCCTCAGGAAGGAGGTTGAGGAGCATCAAGTGTAGAACCACTAGACTGAGGAACAGCTTCTACCCTGAGGCTGTTAGACTCATGAATATCTAACCAGAATAATCACTGTGAAATATCACATCATGTTGCTGCTGATCTGTTTCATGTTGCTGCTGATCTGTTTCATGTTGCTGCTGATCTGTTTCATGTTGCTGCTGATCTGTTTCATGTTGCTGCTGATCTGTTTCATGTTGCTGCTGATCTGTTTCATGTTGCTGCTGATCTGTTTCATGTTGCTGCTGATCTGTTTCATGTTGCTGCTGATCTGTTTCATGTTGCTGCTGATCTGTTTCATGTTGCTGCTGATCTGTTTCATGTTGCTGCTGATCTGTTTCATGTTGCTGCTGATCTGTTTCATGTTGCTGCTGATCTGTTTCATGTTGCTGCTGATCTGTTTCATGTTGCTGCTGATCTGTTTCATGTTGCTGCTGATCTGTTTCATGTTGCTGCTGATCTGTTTCATGTTGCTGCTGATCTGTTTCATGTTGCTGCTGATCTGTTTCATGTTGCTGCTGATCTGTTTCATGTTGCTGCTGATCTGTTTCATGTTGCTGCTGATCTGTTTCATGTTGCTGCTGATCTGTTTCATGTTGCTGCTGATCTGTTTCATGTTGCTGCTGATCTGTTTCATGTTGCTGCTGATCTGTTTCATGTTGCTGCTGATCTGTTTCATGTTGCTGCTGATCTGTTTCATGTTGCTGCTGATCTGTTTCATGTTGCTGCTGATCTGTTTCATGTTGCTGCTGATCTGTTTCATGTTGCTGCTGATCTGTTTCATGTTGCTGCTGATCTGTTTCATGTTGCTGCTGATCTGTTTCATGTTGCTGCTGATCTGTTTCATGTTGCTGCTGATCTGTTTCATGTTGCTGCTGATCTGTTTCATGTTGCTGCTGATCTGTTTCATGTTGCTGCTGATCTGTTTCATGTTGCTGCTGATCTGTTTCATGTTGCTGCTGATCTGTTTCATGTTGCTGCTGATCTGTTTCATGTTGCTGCTGATCTGTTTCATGTTGCTGCTGATCTGTTTCATGTTGCTGCTGATCTGTTTCATGTTGCTGCTGATCTGTTTCATGTTGCTGCTGATCTGTTTCATGTTGCTGCTGATCTGTTTCATGTTGCTGCTGATCTGTTTCATGTTGCTGCTGATCTGTTTCATGTTGCTGCTGATCTGTTTCATGTTGCTGCTGATCTGTTTCATGTTGCTGCTGATCTGTTTCATGTTGCTGCTGATCTGTTTCATGTTGCTGCTGATCTGTTTCATGTTGCTGCTGATCTGTTTCATGTTGCTGCTGATCTGTTTCATGTTGCTGCTGATCTGTTTCATGTTGCTGCTTATCTGTTTCATGTTCATTCATTCATTCAACCTTTATTCAGTCAGGTAAATCTTATTGAACCTCATGGGCTCATTTACGAAAGCGACCTGCTAAAACTAAAGAACGATGAACAGCAATGGTAGAATTTCCTTAAACAATAAACAATAAACAATAGAAAACAAAAGAGAAAAAAACAAAAGAGAGAAATACTTTTTTTTTTTTTAACAAAGTATCAAAAAACTAGCAAAACATTATAAGGTAGACGTATAAAATCAAAGACAGGAACAAATCTGCATTGGTTTTTGCCAGGATTCCAACAGATTCTGAAAACCATTTAGAGAAGTCAAGGTCGAGAGCTTCAGATCTTTTTGTAAGATATTCCATGAAGCAGGAGCGGAGTAGGAGAAGGCCCTTTTTCCAAGTTCAGTCCTCACTGACGGAACACTGCAGGTAATCATGTCCTGAGAGCGCACACTGTAGCTGCACTCACGCAAAGACATGTAGGAGGAGATGTATGAGGGCAGCAGACCAAGAAATGATTTAAAGATGATGTTGCTGCTGATCTGTTTCATGTTGCTGTGTTCATTCGTGATCATCTGCTCGTAGAGATTCATGTTCGTGCTGCTGTTTGGAGTAATATTTTTTTAATGATATTTGTGCTTAGTGTATTTTCAGTTGATATTTTTCTTAGTTCATATCTTAGATCTTATTACTGTTTTTCTTTTACATTTTATTGTTGGATGTAAGTGGGACCCTACCGGTAATCTCGTTTCATCACATGTTCCACATGTGGTGCAAATGACAATAAAGAATCTCTGATTCTGATTTGAGGAAAAAATCAGAGGAAGATCTGCTGGAACTGACTTCCTGTTTGAAAAAAAAACATCCCTTTTGTTTTATCAGCATTTAGGACAAGTTTGAGATGGAACAAATCAGACTGGATAATGTCAAAAGTGGATTGCAAAAGCTAGAAAGCCTTAGCTACTGTTTTAGCTCGACAGTAAACAACTGTGTCATCAGCATAGAAATGTAAAGATGCATCAGGGATGCTCTGACCTACATTACCTATGTAGATTGTAAAGAGGGTTGGTCCTAAGACCGAGCCTTGTGGTACACCATTGTTGACTGTTAAATAACTGGAAGAAGTACCGTTATGTTGAACACATTGCCTCTGATCTGAAAGATAGTTAGAAAACAACCAATGGTGTGATCTGAGAAACCTATTTCTGAGCTTATGATACAAGATGTTATGATCCACAGTGTCAAAAGCTTTAGACAGGTCTAATGCCACGTCCTGACCAAACAGCTTTTCAACGGCAAAAAGGCTCGTCACGCACGCAAGTGGACGCACTGGACCCAGTGGTGTCCTGACCAGAACGAGAAGCTGCGGCGGTGTAGCGGCAAGGGGGGGAGGAGCTTACCGGTACACCGAGTTCCTCACTGCACTCCGCCAGGCGAGGACCTTTTTATCTCTGTCTCTGTAGAGAGCAGACTTGACTGGTCGTGAAGGAGTTGTCGCGAACACACAGCTACAATGAGTTTCTCTTCCATAGTACATGACTCCGCGGGTTTTTTCTGTGTCCCACAAACAATACGTCACATAGTTGCGCAATACCCGTCCCCTCGTTTCCGCGTCACATAGGGACTCTCCCCCACTTCTCCCCCCGACTCTCGAGAGTTGAACGGCGTTTGAACGTTTGAACGGCGAAAACTTCAGCAATGATCAACGCTGCTTTGGAGGCTGAAGCGGGTTCACGTGCACGGAAAACGCTTTCCAGCACGCTCAACACGCACGTGACGTGACGCCCGACGCCAAGACGCGGCTGGAGGCGCGTCCCCATTGACTTTGCATGTAAACTGGACGCTCCTGCAGTTGAAAACGCGTTTGGTCAGGATGTGGCTTTAGAAAAGTGCAGCACAATAATCCTTAGCATCCAATGCTTCAACAACATCATTCAGAACCTTCAGAGAAGCAGTTGTTGTGCTGTGTTTTTTCCTGAAACCAGATTGATGGAGAGGTAAGATGTTAAATGAGTCCAGATAATTTTTGATCTGAGAGTTTATCAGTTTTTCTAGAACCTTGGCTAAAATGCAGAGTTTAGAGATCGGTCGATAGTTGTTCAGTGAGGTGGGATCACCTCCCTTCAGCAAAGGAAGAACAAAGGCTGTTTTCCAAGCATCCGGAATGAGTGTTTTGGCTTATGGACAGATTAAAGATGTGGGTCACAGGGACTGTGATGATATGAGCAGCCAGCCTTAAGAAATAAGGTGGAAGTTCATCTGGACCTGCAGATTTTTTAGGATCAAGATCTTTTAACAGTTTATTTACCTCACTGACTGAGAATGGAGAAAGTGTGATTGAGGATTTACTATAGGAGGGATTTGATTATGTAGAAGTTTGATTATTAGATGAAGTGGCTGATTTTCCATTAGTAACTGTGTCAAATAAAGAAGTAGAAGCAACAAAATGTTTGTTGAAACATCTAAAAAAAAAGCTAAGACTGGTCCTCTGGACATAAAAAAAAAAGTAGAAACGTTTTGTCTTTCGTCCGAAAGATTTCTCCAGTCTGAGCTGCTGTATTCAGCTCAGTCTTATAAATAGCACCCTCTCACAGTGGATCAACCAGTTGGCTGATGACAGTCGAAACCAGCTGCTCGCATGATCAAGGAGGACCATCAGCCTAATGATGGATCGTTAGCACCCTGATGGTTGCTATTCACAGAGGAATGAGTGATACTAGCAATAACAGCATTGTAAGAGGAGGACAGTTCCTCCACCTCTGTTTAATGATGGACGGTTTCTTTTCACAAAGATGGCCTCCTTTACTCCTCTCTAAAACCACCGTTCCTCTCTATCAAGGATGTGAACATCTTCATCCCTGAAAGAGTGACCGCTGGCCTGGAGATGAGTGTAGACCGCAGAGTCCTGACCTGATGATGTTGATCTTCTGTGCTGGGCCATCCTTTTGGCCAGTGGCCAGTATTTTTCTGCAGGTGCTAAGCATTTTACTGAGGGTGCTACGAAGGATCATTTGTTCTTTCAGTTCTCAAGGTCAATGTGTATTTACTGTCATTCACATCACATGTGGTACATAAGGTGGAACAAAACTATGTACACAGGGTCCCAGTTACATCCAACAAAAATACAATTTGTAACTAAAAACGGTGAAAAGATCCGAGACCTGAAATAAAAATACATTAAGCACTACTAGTACGAAACAATGCGCCAAACAACAGCAGCACGAACATGAGTCGGTGTGAGCAGATGAGGACGAGTGAACACAGCAACATGAAATAGATCAGCAGCACATAATGAAGGGAAATACACACGTTTAGAAGTTCTATATGTTAATCTCATTTGAAACGAATACACTACTGTATATGATTAATACACGAGTGCTCTATAATCAAGGTATTCACAACTGTTTTACAAATGTTTATGCAATTAAACAACATTATAATGCACACTTTTAGATCCAGCAAAGAGAGGGTTAACATGCTCGGGAGAGATGCACTTTGCGTTCTGCTCTGGTCGACACAGGCTTTAAGGGGGATGGGCAGAACACACATGACTCAAACTCTTATACAGTAATGCTGAGCACTTATAAAACAAACACACACACTTGGTCACCAATTAGTGTAACTGGACATTAATTACAGGAATTACATTAAAGATAATACACTAAACACATGGATCAGAGCTGTTCTGAGACTCTCAACCATGTAAAACAAAGGAGCTGACTTTTGCACCAGCCATAAATCTCCAAGGTCGTGAAACAGATAAACACGAGAGCTGCAGGACTCCTTATCAGTGCTTTAAGCCAATCAGAGACCAGAGAAGCCCAAAGCTGCATCTTCATACTCCCAAACATCTCAGATATCAGCAGCATTCTTTGAGAACATCGCCTCGGACAGGTCTGTGTTCATGCTCACAATTCCTTGTGCACAAAGAATTGTTTATTTATGCTGTACCTCTGTTAACCTGTAACCTGTGTTGATCCAAATAAATCTTTATCTTTTTACATGAGAGACTGGTCATTTAAACACCGTCGAATATCTCCTTCAAATGGTGACCCCCGACGTTTGGCCTTGTCTCTCTTTCTCTGATTTGGTGGGGACGACGTTGGCTTTTCTTCAGCTGTGCGGCAGTGGAGCTCTGATACGACAAATCTGGTGAGTCGACCGTGTATTAAACAAAAACGACTATTTGGCCTCCGTCCCAAATTGAACTGCGCACAAATGAAGTCCAGTCTCGTGATGAATTCTGGTTCTTCAAGTTAAAGTTAATTAATACACGTTTGGTTTAGGCTGTCGACACAGGTTTCAGTTTGAACAGACGCTTGTTTGTGTGCGAGACGGTCCCCGCTGCGCGTTCACGAGCAGAGCCGCGTGCTCGTGGGGGGGGGACGCGTGCTCGTGTTTTTTTCCTTCGTGTGTGTGTCGTCGTGGGTGGTTCGTGTTTCATTTACTTGTTTTTTGGGGGGTCGCACGTCGAACATTGTCTGCGTCGTGGGTTTCGCTGCCGCTGGTCTCGGTCGGGGGGTTTCCGTCCGCCCGGTGCCAGAGGGGGGAGGCGTGCGCGCGTCGCTACGTGTTCATTGGACGTTTCCGGGTGCGCTCGTTTCAATCAAAGTGGCTGGACTCGCGGGGATGCTCTGTTGCACGTACCACGTTAGGGGAGCTCCCGACTTCCTGTGACGTCACTGCGTGCGTGACCACCCCGTGCCGCCTGTTTTTGGTTGTCGAGCGTCCCGTTGCCTGGTCTGTCGCGGGTCAGACCGGAAGCCACTGAGGGAAGTGGGCCTCCGTGCAACGGTGTATCGCGGGAATACATCGCGGTCACGTGGTAGGACCGTCTGCCAGCTGTGCCCTGCGGCGACCTTGCTACTCGCCGTGGTGGATTCGCACTGGAGACGGGGGGTGCCCGCCTGTTCATTGATTGAGGCGGTGCTGATTGGATTTTGAGTGTCGGCCGTTTTTGCATGCTTCTTTTCTTGTTTCTTTTGTTTTTTCGTGTTTCATTAATGACAAAGGGGGGTATCTTTGTATATATATGCACTTTCAGTGTTTTTAATTGTCATTAATGGTTTGTGTCGACTCAGAGAGTGTGAAGTGAAGTTTTCTTTTTTCAGTGGTGAATGGTGCTGCCATATTTTGCATGAATGACAGGTGGCGCTGTTGTCTAACAGGGGGGCAAGTCTGATTTTCCACAGGCTTGGCCCTGTGTTTCTCATGCACAGCTCATCTGTGGATGCTTGTGAAATAAAGCTTTTGGGTGAATGTTTTGAGAGGCAATTATGTCACACATGCAATGTAAACAAATGCAGGAACAAGGAAACATTTTTGAACTATTGCTTAGGATCCGAGCAAATATCAGACTTTTACTAACCGTAAAGACAGAGAGGGGTAACAAGTTGAGCAAACTTGCATCAAAAATTGTTGAGGAAGCAGACGGATCAACAGGAAATTTAGCTAATTTAGTTCTAACCAGATTTAAACAACACAAACAAAAGCTCTATGAAATTGGAACGGAGATAGCACATTGTAAAACGGTAGCAGACTATCAACAGTTAATTAATAATTATGATGAACAGCTAAAACAGATTGACCTTCTAGAAGAATTGTTCTTAATTGCGGACACTGTACAGAAATTAGGGCACACAGACAACAGTTCAATTTAAAAGAAAATTCAGAGCAGTAGGTGGTAGGGAGAAGAGCAGTCAAACAGCGCCACCTACAGGAGGTTGAAGCAAGTTACAGAGACGGAGGGGAGTGAGGAAGTGAGAAGAAAGGGAAAGGTGAAGTGGTGTCAGAAGTCAGTAAAAAGAAAGTTGGGAAACAGAGAAAGGAAACAGTAAGTCGGTCAGACAGAAGATGTGGGGATGTTGAGTAGAAGGACAGAAGTGAAATGTCAGAGAGGACTGGGAGGCGACCGAGGAGCAGCCAGAAAAGTGAAGGAAGATGAAAAGATTCGACAGAGGGAGACGAGGTGATCAAGAAAGTGAAGAGAAAGTTGATGCAGGAGAGAGAGAGCAAACAGGAAGTTGAGACAGGAAGGTGCACAAGAAAGTTGAGAAAAAGACAGGAGGCAGGAGATGGAGAATGTAGGATCGGGCCCAAGAGAGAGGGGGCCACTGAGGGGTTGTGAAAGTGTCAGAGAGACGATCAGGAAGGTGAGGTGAAACATTATCTAGAAATCAGCCATAGAGCAAAAAGCTTACTTTGGGAATTTTAAGAGCATCAATTAGACGAACACGAGAGTTCTAGAGAGATGTGAGACAGTCTTGGGTCGAGGTTAAATTCACTTTCAATTTGATGTAAGAACTTTTTTGTAAATTTTTTGCTTTTGACTTTAAATTAGAGGTAAGAAACCCGTTGTGCAGACCAGATCCTGAGAGAGGTACTTTGATGGAGACAAATGCCGAAAGAGACAGATGTAGCTTTTGAATTTTGGTTCAACAATATATTGGCGTTAGACTATTTTCTTTTTTCTTTCACGGCCTAACAACTACAGAAACGGAGCATGAGACAGACAGACCTCTTTCTTACAGAACACTTAATTGTAATTTGCCATGAGCTAGGATTCAACCAAAATGCATGATACTTTTGCGTTTGTCAGGAGATTGGGGTAGCAGTGGGGGGTCAATTGGATTTGAATGCATAAAGTTGACGTCTACATGGTTCATTTTGACTCTGAGAGCGACAGCTGCCAGTCAGTGTGAGAGACCTCTCACTGAAGAATGGAAACAACACAAAGACAGTTAAAGGGAGAAAAACCAAAGAACTGTCATTCAAACATCAGAATGTCCATGAGCTTCCTCAGCCATATTTTCAAGGCAACGACCTGAACAAAAGAACAGTTCAGGACACAAACAGATGTCAAAGTCAGCAAACACAACGTGAAATCAAGTGAAATCAAGTGAAATCGGGGCTTGGGGCACCCTGCATGAGACAGCTACCAGAACGAGGTGGCGTGTCACTGAAGCTGACATAAGCTGAACAATGGACAAGCTCACACGACCAGAGCATGAGCATGTGGAACAGCTGTCAGGAGTCACTCATTCCAGCAACCCGTGAAGGCGTCGGCCTACCATTTGAATCGGTTGGGTCGCACTGGGGCCTCAGTCTCAGGGTCCAAACGTAAAGTGCATTATTTAATGATAACACATAGAACAGGCCACCGCAGGTCACATAATTATTAGGTTAATACTGATTTGTGGGCTCTGTTTGTCTGCTTCTCCCGGTTCCAGAAGGCTCTTAAACAAAATAACAAGGCTCTCATCCCGAGGCCTACAGCAAAATGAGTTTGTGAATATTTTCCCAGGTAAAATTGGTGTCACCACAATTATTCATATTGGGTTTTAAAGGTTAGATAAATAATGGCAGTTCTCCTCGAGGTAATGCCTTTCTGGGAGTCTGGTGTGTACAACGGCTGAGTTGAAATTCAGGAGTATAGCTAAGCCGCATAAATTGGATCGTTAATCAGGGCAGATAGGATCAATTAAGTAGAAATAAGCTTTCAAAGATGAGGAGAGCTCAAGTTGATGACAAGGCGAGAACAAATTTGCAGGATAAAATAAAAAAAAAACACAGGAGGCGCAGGTGTTGGTCGGAGAGGGAAGTGATTTCAGTGGACAGAGAGGGTTTTGGACAGCAGAGGGAAACTGACACATGGGGCAGATGTGAGAAATTGTAACACAGGCTTAACATTACCGACACACAGACACTTAATAAACATCTACAGTAAACTGTCAAGCTGATTTGGAAGCAGAACATCCGGATACATCAATTGGAACAAAAATGTGGTCATAGCACCAGAACACAGTGGCGGCTCCTGAAGAGAGCCACTGGGAACAGGACCATGGAGCTGAAGTGGGGCAGGATGGATTGTGAATTCATCCAGAAGATGGAAGAGAAGAGGATTTTGGAGGAACAGCAGGACTCGCGCGTGTGGGGCACACCAGATGAAGAGAATTTCAGCTGGTGGCACACACACATTTAAATTCTCTGATCAGAACATTGCGCTGTGCGTTCATTGCGTGAGGCTCAACAGACGAGGAGGTCGCGCGAACAAGGAAATTTTCGACCGTGATGACACCGGGTCATGAGATAATAATTGGTTGTACAGACATGCTCAAACCGGTAAAAGGGTTCATAAATTTATGGTTGGCGTGCCGCACTCGCCGGCTGACCAGGGGCATAAAAATAAAAATTAAAAATTAAAAGAGAGGACAACAAACCGGTCCTAAAAATTTTAATCAACTATTACATTCCATGTCATGGGTTTCCTGTAAAAATCAGATCAGATAATGGTACACATTTTAGTAATGCAGATCTAGTGAATGTTAGAAATACTCTAGGCCTCAAACATGTTAGTACACTTTTGGAAAATTGGCTGTAATCTGTGCACAGACTAAAATTAATTGATTTGGGCTTTACAAAATGGCCATTAGGGCTGAGGACATCTGTAGATAGGGGATAAGGGTTGTTGTAATGTCGCATATAATGTATTTTGAGAGACTAATAGTTGTTTGTCCAGCTTCCATCTACAGATCTTTGGATCCGTTACACCTGAGAGTGCAAAGCCTGAACGAGGCCGGAAGGTCCACTGACACCCGGGGTGCTTCTCAGGGCCTCTAAAAGAGAGCGGCCTGAGCCAAAGGGGGTGCGCACAGCTGAGCTGTCGAGGCGCACATCACTAGCTCCGCGCCAGAGAGGGGGAGGCACAGCCAGAGAGGGGTCCGGAAAAGGGGTCTCAAAGGTCATCACATCAAGTGAGGCAGCTCTGAAGGAGCGGCACAGCTGAGAGCTCCGGCTTTGCAACTGGAGTGAGCGGTCCACACGAGCGGTGGGCTGTCCTGCATCTTCATCCTTGAGAACGGGTTCGAGGAAGGTGTGGGTTTCACCGTTTCATCGTTTCACTTCCTCTGCCGTGGAAGTCATCTGTTCGTGAGGTGTTCTGGTTCGAGTGGTGAAGCTTCCTGAAAACACCTGTCTTCCTGAGGAGCATCTTTGTGCTTGCTTTTGAAAGGGGGCCAGAACGATAGGGAAACAGTTCCCCCTGGCCCCAGGCCTGTCTGCCTTGTTGCTTTGAGAGAGAAGAGCCAGTTGCATGATTGCAGCTTAACAAGGCAGGCCACATCAAGAGGAGCATAAAAGAGGAGGTCAACCATTCTCTTTGGGTCAGGGGCAGTTTTTGCTTGACCAGTGGAACGGGGAAATTTGAACAAAGTACCAACTGGGTTATAATCTTCAGCAATCTGCAGCCCAAGAAAAGGGTGGTGGCCTCTGAAGAATGCAGCTTTCAACAAAGATCTAACGAGAACAGGAATCAGAGTGTTACTTTAAAATCAGAAGAACTGGAACAGTGTTTTAAATTTTACAGGTGTTTCTATTTTCGCATTATTAAATCATCAATATTGCATAATTTAAATCTTAAATCACACATTTTAAAGATCACACACTTAGGATTAGATATTAGATTTCACCTTTAATATTAAATTAGTGTTACATTTGATTACTATTTCTTATCTTAGAGTTAAATTGCAATTCCAAATTGCATTACAGTGATTTGTTTTCACATGTGATACTCCAGACTAGGGGTTCATGAGTCTAACAACCTCGGGGTAGAAGCTTGTAGCCATAATGAAGAGTGAGATGGAGGAAGAAGGATGACACCTTTTCCATCTCAGCCCCACTACATTTGTTTTATTTATTTTTCATTTATTAAAGTTTGGCACCAGTGACTGATTCTGATTAGTAAAGGGTGAATATGTTGTTACAGGGAGTTCTATACCAGAACAAATGAATAATCATCTGAATAAAGTTATCTTTGAAGTTTTATTACAAAAATAATCAAACTAAAAATCAACAACAATAATAAACAAGCAATAATAATAAATCAGTCAAGGCTTAATTATCTTGTCTAAGGCAAAATTAACTCTTTGAGCAGGAATTATTTCAGTTTTATACGCGCATGAATTTAGATACAGTTAGACTATTTTAATAAAAAGTTTATTTTGGATTTTGGTTAAAAGTAGTTATTTAAAGTGATCAGATAAAATCATTTATTATCACTGCAAGCCAGGAAATTATTTATCAAGTTGCATTAGCTAAAAATGGCATAACCAGAGGCATCATGTCACCAGTTTCTGCTCCTTACTGGGTCAGTGTTGAGAGCATCACTCATCTTTCTGGGCTTCAGCTGGTGGATCAGATTGTTGTTTTTTTAACTCGATATAATCACTGATTTTTTTTTTTATTAGTTGTGTTTTGCAAGGAAAATATCACAACAACCACATGTTAAAGAATATTAACTCAGATGAAAAAGAAAATAATCTGATATTTTCTTGGGGGTGCTAAGGGGGTGCTGTGACTTTTCCAGGGGGGGCTATAGCACCCCCTAGCTCCCCCCTGGAGCCGCCTATGCATAAATGTAAAGCCTTCCAGCTGCACTGCATAAAAAATCTCTATGATGAATACAGGAAGATATAAACCATTACAGTATGTCTTTGCACCGTCTACAGCTTCACAAACACTTCTTCTAGCTGTGACACAGAATTAGCAAGCTACAAAGCTGGAGTTTTCTCCAATAGATGAGAGGGTAGCTTCACTGCTCCTTCGAGTGTGGGGATGGGCTTTGACTGTTGCTTGTTCCTGTGAGCCAAACAGCAGTTCATCCGGCCTTTCTTGGAGTCCTTAGCGGGGGTTCTTGGAGTTGTTCCAGCTGGGGACTCCTTTATTCAGCTGGGGGCTTCAAATGCCCACATGGGTAATGACAATGTGATCTGGAGTGGAATGAATGGGAGAAACAGCCTCTCTGATCTGAACCCGAGCAGTGATCTGTTGTTGGACTTCTGTGCTAGTCTTAAGCCTGGTTTATACTTCTTGTCTCACGTCTTTTACCCCCCGTTGAGTGAACCCAGCGATGACGTAATTGCGTGTGTGTCACCGACTGCATTGTCTGTTTATACTTCTAAAAGACGTGGGGATAACCCCTCCCTCTTCCCTCCCACTGCATACGTCACGCGCACTCCCATTGCATGTTTTATCAGAACAAACAGATTTAATATAATGATAGGCTCCATTACCTCGATTTGTGAGTCCGTTATCATGGACGTAGCCAGGATTTTATGAGGGGCGGATTGTTTAAAGGAAACGTGGACCTTAAAATAGCAACACGCCTCGGTGGCTCACTGGAAACGCGTAGGGTTACCACTCCAAAGCTTTTCTCGACTCGGGTTCGAATCTCACCTGGTTGAACTTATTTTACGTTTGTGGTATGTTCCATTCCATTATTGATGGTTGGTGAAGTTCCATGTAAGCATTGATGTGTAATGAGAGCAGTTTTGTACTGAATTCTGTAGGTGACAGGAAGCCAATGGAGGTTATGGAGAATGGGTGTAATATGTTCAAATTTACAAACTCTCAACTGGGATATGGTTACATTTTTCTCAGAGGTGTGTTGAAGATCTTTCTGGCAGGTTTTTCTGCTATGTGTTCCCAGCAAGTACTACATGTTTGGGTCTACCAGTTCTGTCTGGTATCTTCCCCCGCCATCTGATCCAACTCACTACCAGGTGGTGATCAGTTGAAAGCTGCAGCTCCTCTCTTCACCCGAGTGTCCGAAACAAATGGCCGCTGTGTGCTGATGACACACAATTATATTTGTCCATTAAACCCAATGAATCCAATCAGTTACTTAGACTACAAGCATGTCTTAAAGACATGAAAACCTGGATAACCCTTAATTTTCCCCTTTTGAACACAGACAAGACTGAGGTTATGATTTTTGGACCTGAGCACCATAGGAATTAATTTTTCAGTCTGTCGCCCTCCTTAGATGGCATTAATCTGGCCTCCAGCTCTAATGTTAAAAATCTTGGTGTTATTTTTGATCAGAACATGTCTTTTATCCCCCACATTAAAAACGTTACTAGAACTGCCTTCTTCCACCTGCGTAACATCACTAAAATTATAAAGATCTTATCTAAAAACGATGCAGAAAAACTGATTCATGCATTTGTTATATCTAGACTGGACTATTGCAATGGTTTATTGTCTGGGTATCTAAATACTTCTTTAAAAAGTCTTCAGTTGATCCAAAATGCTGTTGCCAGAGTCTTAACGGGAGTTAGTAGGAGAGATCATATCTCCAGTTTTAGTTTCTCTACACTGGCTTCCTGTCAAATCCAGAATAGAATTCAAAATCCTACTTCTAACTGGGACAGCAATGACACTAACCTACAAAGCTCTCAACAACCTAGCTCCATCTTGTTACAGATCTTATTGTTCCATATTTTCCTAGCAGAGCACTTTGCTCTCAGGCTGCAGGTTTACTCACGGTTCCTAGAATTTTCAAAAGCAGAATGGGAGGCAGAGCTTTCAGTTATCAGGCTCCTCTCTTGTGTAACCAACTTCCAATATCTGTCCGTGAGGCTGACACATTGTTCAGTTATAAAACTAGGCTTAAGACTTTCCTTTTTTGCTAAATCCCATAGTTAGGGTCAGTTTGGGTTTCCGTAGCTTGTTATGCTGCTATAGGCTTAGACTGCTGGAGGACAAACTGCACACTTTTTCACTCTGCTATTGTCTTTACTTACTCTGTTCAACATTTTTTGTATTTGTAATTAAGTTTTATATCCTTAACTTGTGTTTTTGTCTTTTAGGTACACCTGGACCGATATCTGGAGCGACCATTCTATATTAGTTTGTCTCTCCTTTCTGTCCTCTCAAGCAACCGGTCAAAACAGATGGCCGCTTGTCCTGAGCCTGGTTCTGCAGGAGGTTTTTATCCTTTCCACTGTTGCCACTGTGCTTGCTCAGAATGGGAGACTCCTTAGATAGAAAACTTTACTAATTGGCTTTTCTACGTATGTGAATGCTCCTTTAAAGCACCCTGAGACAACTTTGTTGTGATTTGGCGCTGAAATAAACTGAATTGAATTATTTAATTTCTTCTGAACTTGTCTGAGGACTACAGTATAGCTCTCCCATGGCAGAGATATGATGAATGAGAAATAAATATGGTTCTGATTCTGATAACTTTTTTGAAATTTAAGCAGCCACCATAAAAAGTAACTTTTTTACATAAATTTGAGAGGATCTGTGTTATTTGTTTTTTCGTGTGTCATCTGTCCTGCCCTCCTCAGTGTTTTTTCACCATGTGATCAGCTCCAGCTCCTGCCACTCTCATCTGTTCCTCATCGTCTTTTCCCAAGGTGTCTGTCATTATCTGTTGTTAATGTTTGTATATAAGTCTCTATATTTAGGTATACAGTATATAGGTCTCTGTGTTCCCCCTTGTCCGCGTATTGTCCTGTAAGACATCTTGTTTTGTGTCTCTTCATGACTCCACGTTCCTTTCTGTAAGTATTGCTGCCACGTCAGCCTTTTGTTTTCTGTAAATACCATAAATATTCTTCTTCATTTACCCCACAAGTTCCCTGTGCCTGCCTGCACCTTGAGTTTAACATTATCACCAGAACATGACAATATTCTTAAAAACGAAGCCTCAGGTCATCCTTTGGTTCTTCAGAACAAAAGCACTGTAACATCCTGAATGGAAATAGTGTACAGTATACAGGTAGTCCCCGACTATCGAGCGCTCTTACTTACAAGGTTCTGGACTTACGAGCTGGCGAACGAGCAGTAAATTTGTAAAGAACATACAAAAAATACAGCACTTTTATGTGTTTTTAGATGAAAGTCTGTTAGCTAACCGTTTGGAAACAAGTTTCTGAGCATGTTTATGAACTAGTATGAACATTTGTGATGAAAAACGAGTGTTCGTAGTATAGCGCTAGCATAAATTTTCTAACTTACGACCGAAAATCCGGACTTACGAGCAACACGTGTTTCGGGTTCCGACGTACGAGATTTCGTGTTACGAGACAGTCGTAGGAACGGAACTCGCTCGTAAGTCGGGGACTACCTGTATAATTATTTTATCTTGTTTCATCCTATCATCTGTTCTTAATTACATGGTTTGTATTGCAGAACTAAAAGTTTACCAATTCAAGGTGGATGGGAATACTTTCTGTCTCCTGCACAGGAAACTGAAATTATGAATATGGTGCTAGAAAATAACTCTAACATTACAGCAAATACAAAGAAACATAATATAAATCAGTGAGATATTTCAAAATGTTGATGGGATATGCTTATCAACGCTGGACCATGTTGTGCAGAAATAATCTGTCTTGTGCAGCATGCTTTAGTTTATTTATTTATACTCTAACTGTATACAGTAAATAGTTCGGTTGTTTTGTATGTAGACCCCTGTAAGTGCAACTTTGTGTTAGTTGGCATGTACACTCATTGTTTTGTGGGAAAAGTAAAACATTTGTTACTGTGTATTTGTGTGCTCTGAGTATAAAAGCAATGTAAGAAGAACATTGGTTACGTATTGTAACCCCAGATTCTATGAGTATAAGTGCAGCCCTTTAAGGCTCTCGCTAGGGGTTATCCCTCTGTGCGGCAGCGCATACTGCAAAATTTAGTTCACGCCCACCTGCTGTGGGTGGGCCCCACCAGTCCGTATAAATTACGGTGAGACCGGACAATCAGCTCCCAAATAGCTTTTTCTTCAGCCATTTAGGAACCAGTGAGGCCCAGAGCTTAAAGGGCTGCGCTTATACTCATAGAATCTGGGGTTAGAATACGTAACCAACGTTCTATTTCGTTTAAGCTTCGCCCTTTAAGGCTCTCGCTAGTGGGTTAAAGGCGAAGCAGGATGTAGTCTATGCCTCACTGGGTCCATCCAGACACAAACATGAAGCATCTGCTAGCACAAACACATTTCATCACTCAACCTTCTGTGTCCGTAATCATGCGCTCCATGCGCAACAGCGCAACAGAGAAACGAATGATCTCTGGTGAGAGAAAAGGCTGAGATGACAGACCTGCTGCTATGAATCGGAACAATGCAGGTTACAAGCTGTAACAACGTAACAATGAGCAGAACAGGTCAACACCTCCTCATGATGAACAGATCAGTAACATCAGCAGTCACGAACGGTGACTGATAATAAACATCACACTGCGTCTGCATGCAGGCAGGTGTGAGCCCAGGTTAAAACTCCATGAAAATTAATAATCATTCTGTCAGAACCCTGAGAACAGAATGGGTCATGGAGAAAATGGAACCATCACGTAATGCACAAACAGATGCTGAGAGCGGCGTAGTGCAGCCGTGCGCGCCACGTAACACGAGATTGTGCAAACGGGGCAGAGGAGGTGAGACGTTGCTTCCTCCTCAGAGTTATGAGGAGGAGGATGAAACCCATCCAAAGTGATCACTCTCGATCTGAATGAACTTGTGATGCTTTCAGAAGTTTTGACCAGTTGCCTGTGGGAGAGGGCAGGTTGACCCAGCCTGGGTGTCTAGTGTGTTGTGTGTTCTGAAAGTTGTTAGTATGAGGGATGGCTGTAGTATTTCTTCTTTTTTTTTTCTTTTTTTTTTCCATTTATAGATGGCCTCCCTTCACACCTTATAGTCATCCTCTCACTCCAATATGTTTTTTTTAAGAGAGAAAGAAAGAAAAGAAAGTAAGACAACAAAACAACAATTATCCACAAAAAGAGCACAAGGCAAACACACCCAACCTCCGTCCACAATCCTGCAAAGCACATGACAGAACACAGCAACGAAACATACATGCATAAAGACTGATAATATTCATGACCTTGCAGTAGATTTCTATAAATACACATACCCATACCTACAAATATATATACAGTATACATACATATACATTTATATTCATTCATATACCCATCTACATATCTGCATATATCTACATATACATCCCTGCATCCATTTGTGTGTGGTTGTGAGCATGCATAAGTGAATAAGGTTCCTCCAATAGAACATTTAGTAGCGACTGTGAAGCATCAGAGACCCGTCCCCCCAAAGCCCGAGACAGACGAAGGGGCGATCAAAGCCCAAGACCCCAGGAAGGACCCCGAGCCCAGAGTCCCCAGGACCACCCGAACAGGACGAGCCACTCGTCCACTCCCCAGATCCGACCAAGGGGAAGAACCGGACGAACCCCACCAGCGACCACACACAATGACCCCCCGGGGTCAACCGCGACAAATACACAGGCCCCCGCCGGAGCCCGCTGCACCGACGTAGCCCCAGGGCCGGTCACCGAGGCTCGGGCACCGGGGACGCCCATCCCTCAGGCCCAGACCCGACAGGACCAGAGGACACGAGCCCCACCAGGCAGCCACCAGGCCGAGCCGACAAACGCCCAAGCGCCCAGCCCCAGATAGTGAGGGCCCCAAGCACGCCCGCAGGCAGAGGAACACCCACCAGGGGGCCACGTGGCAGGAGCGCGACACTAAGTAGCCTCAGAAGTATCAGAGAGGGGGCAGTCCAAGTCCCAGCCTGACACTTAAACATTCATACACAGACACACTCATTCAGACCCACCCTCATCCTCACCCTCAGTCACAGAAAGACAAACAATAACGACACGCTCCATTCATAATCCCGATGCACACTCTATACCACCTAGGTCCAAGACATGTACCTGCCCCCTACGTGGGGCAGCCCACATCCAAACCCAGGAGGTAGTATTTCTTCTGAGGTGGAGACTGGGTGAGTGTCCTTGGTGATGGCTTGTGACTATGAGTGGCTGGCTGGCTGGCCCCTTTCATATGGTGGGGGCCTGCTCCCGGTGCTTCCTGGCTCTGTCGGAGGGGGCCTTGTCCCTCTCTGGTCTGGAGCTCAATGGGCTTGGCGGTCAGAGAGGTGTTTTGGCCTCGCTCCTTGGGTGGACCCTGAGGAGCTGGGGGTGCCCACTGGGTCAGCGGGGGAGCAAACTCCCTGCGGGAGCATTTGGTCCTGCAGTTATTTTTCTCCCTATCCCTCACCGCTTACCTCCACCCTCTTCATTTTCAAATTTCATACATGTAGGGATTTTGGGGCTCGGGTGTGCTACAACAATTTTACATCTCTGTTGAACAGAGCCACCTGGGACTCAATTTTATTATACACCTTAAACATTCACTCATAACCTCCTCATGACATTCACATATAGGAACTTGGGGTGGGCAATATGGCTATGGATGGTGGGATGACACTACTCTCACCCCCTGTGCCTGTGCTAACTTCCAATGATGCATTTAGACAGTAAGGGTTTGGATTAGAGTTGGGGTGGAGGGGAAACTGGCATTATGCCAGCCTCTGCTCCTTCTTCTTTCCTTTTTTTAATTGCACTTTACAACAACACATATCAACAGCACATCTGGGGGCAGGGATGTGTGTGTGTCGGGGTCTTATGTTTTTTTTTCTCTTGCTACCCCCTGGTTCCCTGGCTGCCATTCCGGGGGTGGGGTCCGGTAGAAGGGCAGGCCGTCGGGTGTTGTCCTGGACTATGGGGGGGTCGGGGCCTGGGGGTTTGCCGTGGGCGGGACTGGCGCTGCAACCTCTCTGGGGCTGTTTGGACTCGGGTGTCCTGTCGGCTGGGCGCTGGTTAGGCCGGATCTTGGATATTGGCTCCTCTCCATACCAGAATGAATGGACCTACCTCCTGGGTTTAGGCGTGGGCTTCCCCATGTAGGGGGCAGGTACATGTCTTGGACCTGGGGGGTATAGAGTGCGTATCGGGAATATGAATGGAATGTGTTGTTATTGTATGTCTTTGAGTGAGTGAGGGTGAGGATGAGGGTGGGTCTGCGTTATTGTGTCTGTGTATGAAGAGCTATGTGTCAGGCCGGGACTTGGACTGCCCCCTCTCTGATACAGCTCGGGCAGCTTGGTGTCGTGCCCCTGCCGTGCGGCCCCCTAGTGGGATGTGCCCTTGCCTGCCGGCGCGCTGGGGGCCCTCGGTGTCGGGGGCTGGGGGCGTGTGTCGGCTCTACCTGGTGGCTACCTGGTGGGGCTCGGGTCCTCTGGTCCGGTTGCGTCCTCGGTTCCCGGGCCTTGGTGCCTGGGCATGGGGCTACGTCGGTGCAGCACGTTCTGGCGGGGGCCTGTGAGAATGTCACTGTTGGCAACGGGGGGTCAATGTGTGTAGTCGCTGGTGGGGCTCTTCCGGTTCTCCCCTATGGTCAAATCTGGGGGGTGGGTGAGGGGCTCGTCCTGTCCGGATGGCCCTGGGGGCTCCGCGCTCGAGGTCCCTCTTGGGGTCTTGGGATATGATATGATCCCTCCCTTGTCTGCCTTGGGTCTTGGGAGTCGGGTCTCTAATACTTCACGGTCACTATTGAATGTTCTATTAGAGAAACCTTATACACTTATGCATGCTCACAACCACACACAAATAGATGCAAGGATGTATATGTGGGTATCGTATGTAGATATGTAGATGTATATGTGAATACATATGCATGTAATAATAATAATAATCATTTTATTTAAAAGCGCCTTTCATGACACCCAAGGACACTTAACAAACCAACACAGTGAATACAGAGCAAACATTATCAGCGACAAATTGAAATATAAAATACATAAAGGATATAAAATGGAAGATAAAAATACATTTAGTAAAGTTAATGATAAGCTAGTCTAAAGAGATGGGTTTTCAGGGCAGTCTTGAACAGAGAAAGGGAGGTGGTGTTTCGAAGGTCGGGCGGTAGAGCGTTCCAGAGGTGAGGGGCAGAGCAGGTGAAGGCCCTGCTCCCCATGGTGGAGAGACGGGCAGAGGGTACATGGAGTTGTAGTGAAGAGGAGGACCTGAGAGAGCGTGATGGGATGGAGATTTGTAGGAGGTCGGATAGATAAGGAGGGGCAAGGTTGTGGATAGCTTTGAACGTGAGAAGTAGAATTTTGAAGATGATGCGTGATTTAACCGGGAGCCAGTGGAGCTGCTGCAGGACAGGAGTGATGTGGTTATAGTAGGAGGTTTGAGTGATGACACGGGCAGCTGAGTTCTGGACCATCTGTAACTTGTGGAGAGATTTGTTGGGGAGGCCGTAGAGAAGGGAGTTGCAGTAATCGATACGGGAAGTCACAAGACTGTGCACCAGGATGGCTGTGGAGCGGGGCGTGAGAGAAGGACGGAGACGGTTAATATTACGGAGGTGGAAATAGGCAGACCGAGTAATATTGTTGATGTGTGAAGTGAAGGAAAGAGTGGTGTCGAGGATGACACCGAGGCTCTTGACCTGAGGGGAGGGGGATAGCAGAGAGTTGTTAAGGGGGACGAGAAGATGTTCTGATTTTGAAATAGAGTTTTTGGTACCGACGAGAATGACTTCTGTTTTGTTGCTGTTTAGTTGAAGGAAATTGTTAGAAAACCAGTGATTAAGCTCAATGAGACAGTCGGTGAGGATGGAGGGCGGGTGGGTGGAGTTAGGTTTTGATGACAAGTAGAGCTGCGTGTCATCAGCATAACAGTGGAAATGGATGCCATGTTTGCGGAAGATGTGGCCTAGAGGAAGGAGGTAAATGATGAAGAGGAGTGGTCCGAGGACAGAGCCTTGGGGGACACCCGTGGAGACAGGGGAAGACTGGGAACGGAAGGATTTAAGCTGAATGAATTGAGTGCGGTCAGAGAGATAGGAGGTGAACCAGTCTAACGGGGTACCTGAGATGCCGATGGAGGTTAGTCTGTTGAGGAGGATAGAATGACAGATGGTGTCGAAGGCAGAACTTAGATCAAGAAGAATGAGGATGGACAGAAGACCAGAGTCAGCAGCAAGAAGGAGGTCGTTAGTAATTTTTACTAGGGCTGTTTCGGTGCTATGGTGGGGGCGAAATCCAGATTGAAACTCTTCATAAATGTTGTTGTTGGACAGGTGTGAGTGAAGTTGACTAGCAACAGTTTTTTCAAGGATCTTGGAGATGAAGGGCAGATTGGAGATCGGACGAAGATTACTGAAGTTGGTGAAGTCAAGACCTGGTTTCTTGATGATGGGGGTGATGGCAGCAGATTTGAAGGCTGTGGGAACAATGCCAGAGGTTAGGGAGGAGTGGATGATATTAGTGATGATAGGGAGCAGAGACGGGAGACAGGATTTAACAAGAACTGTGGGGAATGGGTCAAGTTGACAGGATGAGGACTTGGACTTGCTGATAATGTCAGCAATGTCATCAGCAGAGGGGAGGGAGAAGACAGAGAAAGGGAGGGAGGGGGGAGTTCAACAAGGATGCTGGGGGCAGTATTTGGTCCAAGGTGTTTATGAATTGAAATAATCTTTTCATTGAAATATGACATCAGGGAGTTGCAAAATTCTGTGGAAACCATGTGAGAGGGCAGGGAGTTAGGAGATGAGACAGAACGGTGGAGGAGAGAGAACAATGTTTTTGAATTACCAACATTAGAACTGATGATGTCAGAGAAGTAGCTGGATTTGGCTTGAGAAATACTGTTCTTGTAATGGACGAGGTGGTTTGCATAAAGTTCCTTGTGAATTGTGAGACCGGATTTTTTATAAAGACGCTCTAGCCGCCGACCTTTTGTTTTCAGGGAGCGGAGTGCTGGAGTGAACCAGGGTGCAGAGTTGGAGAAGGAAACAGTCCGGGTTTTCAGGGGAGCAACAGAGTTAAGGATGTTGGTTAGGCTGGTGTTGTATAATGTGAATGTACTGTATATGTATGTATGTATATATATATGTAGGTATAGGTATATATATAAATCTGCTGCAAATTCATGAATATTCTAAGTCTTTTATACATATGTATTTTGTTGCTGTGTTCTGTCATGTTCTTTGCAGGTTTGCAGACAGCGGTCGGGTGTATTTGCCTTGTGCTCTGACTCTTTGTATATATTTATTATATTTTGGAGTCTTACTTTCCGTCTTTCCTTTCTTTCTATCCTATTACAAAAATTAAAAAATTCATAATTTTGTAAAGAGGGTGGCTGTAAGGTGAGAAGGGAGTTCATCTATAAAAGGAATTTAAAAAAGAAAATAAGCAAAAGCAGGGTTAGGACGCAGCATGTTTGAGCTGCCGTCAGCTTGAATCCTGAGATGTGAGGAAGCAACAGAGAGAGCAGATAATCACTCACTCTCTTTGAAGATGTTAGAGCTAACAGCAAGGCTGTTTTAAATGACAGAAATTTAAGTGCAACCTCATCTAGAGGCTCAAACGGAGCTCTAATCAATGCGCATAAAACCATTGTTAGGTCCCACTGAGGAGCTAGTGGGCGTGACACAAGTCTGTGTCTCCGTACACCTTTCATGAAACCGCTTCATCAGTGGGTGATTAAAAACTGTTCTGTCACTGAAACCTTCATGACAGGAAGAAATAGCTGTAGCATAAGTCTTAATTGTGCTGAATGTTAAATTTCTGTCCATCAGCTGCTACAGAATGACAGCACGAAGCCTAGCTGACATGAAATGGCCAAAGGTGGGCGGATGAACGCTAGGGAGCGCTAAAGCGCTATCCCGCTTACAGTGGACCTAAACTTTTTGTCAGCGTTTTTGTGAATTGACTAACTTTTATAATTCATAAGCGGATTTGTGCTATTTTTATTTAAAATGCAGTACCGCTAATAACTAATTATCTATCAGTAAAAACCAATAAACTTATTTACAAGCTCTTATGCTGCTTGTTTTATATTTTTCCCCACCGTAAACAGCAGAAAGGAGGAAGGGTGTGAGGGTGAGGGGGGCAGAGCTGAGAACAGACTCGGCTCTACCATGTAGGTAAATGCCTGGGGGTCCCATTTCAGCAGTGGCCCCGGCCCCGCCTCGCCCCGTGCAGTCACCTACATCACTAACATTGATCCTGCTTGTTAATGTACATTTAACATAAAAATAATTATAGTTACGATGAAAACGATCATTAAATACGCAATAAAAAAAACGGTCGATTTCTTTATCCCCCTACTAAAAATGGACTATTCCATGTTGATGACAACTTCCGGGTCAGTCGTGAACTCGAGGGCTAGTTCTGTGGCTAGCTGGTTGTGCTGGGTACTTGGATAAATCCGCAGACAACCCCGATGTTTCAAGCCAAATTAACGTGGCCGGATGATTTTATTGTGTCTTCTGTGTACACCACGCGACGGTGAGTCGTTAGTTTATGTATTTGGGTTGCTTTTTATGTATAAATGCGGTGGCGAGACGCCCGTGTATTTGAGATTTAAAAGTGGTGTGTTAGGGATTAAAGATCATTCTCTTTTTTGTTAATTTCGTGGCCGAATAGAATATATCTACGTAAAGTATTAAATAAATCCTTTGATTTTTGTAATTTCATCCTCTTAGGATCATTTTAGTTACTTTTCATTAAATCTGTTGACTGCCTATAGAAATTTTGATAACAGTTTAGTCCTGTGTATAAAGTAATGCTATTTTTTGTTTTGTTTATGACCTTGTTTAGGTCAGGTTTTTTTTCACCCCCTGTTCCCACCCAGGATGGCATTGGCAAGCTACCGGACCACCACAGCTGTGCGGTAGGACTTAAATTGCACCAAACTATTTGTTTTTTTCTGGACATATTACCCTGGATCATGAACTACAAACTACCAGATTATTGATTGATGGACCTTTAATCATCCGGGATTCAAGAACCGATTTAAAATAGAAAAAAAAGAACTCTTGGGTGTAATCAGGGTCTGTTTTGTTGTGTGTATTTTTTGTCTATTGGTTATAGTCAAAGAAAATGATTATTTTTACAAACAATATTATTATAAATACCTTCCTGTCTATTGGTTATACTCAAAGAAAATGATTATTATTACAAACAATATTATTATAAATACCTTCCTAAGTCTATAGTACAATACAAACAACTTAAAACTTGCTTCTTGTCTGATGGTGTTTTATTTTAGAATTAGCGGTTTAGAATTAGCTTCCCCTAATTTTCATAAGACATTAGTGCTTTTGAAATTGTGGACCTAAATAAATTAATTAGTGCTTTAGAAATAGTAGAACTAATTTTTGGGTTAGTGCTACCCAGCACTGGAAATGGCCTCCACGCCTTTCTCCGTACACCAGCGCTGAAAAGCTGTCCACTTTGATGTGTAAAGCGCTGTGGTAGATGCAGCTTGTGCACCTTGGATCGTACGTACCACATCCTGTGGGAGGCCCAGGCTCTCTTAGCGGGTCCGTTCAACAGCCAACCGCAGAGGTGCTGACCTCTTTCCGGGTAGCTCCTGATCGCTCCTTCTGCCTCGAGGAGCACCTCCTCCCTCCTACGGCAGTTTCCACGGCCGGCCCAACACCAGCTGCTGTAGGTTCGGAAACCACAAAGCATTCTTTCGCTCGGGAGCCATGAGGTTGACTGACACCTCTTCCTCCCAGACTCGATCCAGGACCCATGGGATGTGCGGAACCGGAGGGAATGCATATAAGAGCTTTTTGGGTCACAGACTGTGTGCAAAGGCGTCCACTCCTAGAGGTGGATTGTCCCGTGGGCTCAGTGAGAACCACAGCTGACACTGGGCATTCTCCCGTGTGATGAACAGATCCACCGCTGCCCGGCAGAATCTGGTCCAGATCCGAGAAACCAGTTTGGAGGGTCAAGTCCCCATGGCGAGGGCTGCCCCTCGACATTATGCCCGCCCCTCTGTTCAG
>JBBPBX010009460.1:37169-60036 GCA_038048925.1 Garcialebias charrua | reverse complement strand
TCCTCAGAAGCTTTGGAACATCCAGATGTTTGTGCTCAAAATAAATTATAAAAGTAATCATTTTTCTGGTTTGCAGGAAGGAGATGAAGACCAGTTTGGAAAAGTACGAGATGAACACTCAGATGAATACGGTGAAGGAGATATATTATTATTAATAATAATAATTAATATTTTGAAATTGTTTGTGTTTTTCACACGCACAGTTCAGTATTGTACCATGCTGGCGAGTGCTCAGAGTGAAGCAGAAAAGGAACGTATCATAGGGAAAATGGAGTCGGATCAGGAGCTGTCAAAAATCCTCTACCAGCTTCAGGAGACCGAGAAGGAGGACATAATTTGGGTAAGACTTCCTGTTTGTGAAGTTATGCCATAAAACCATTTGTCTGTGTGGACCGTCACAGCTCGGTTTTGTTTTCTAGGAAGAGCGATCTCGCAGGGAGAGGATAAATGGAGCTTATTTATATAGCGCTTTCCAGCCCCCTGTGAGGAGCCCCAAAGTGCTTTACAATACCAGCCATCCACCCATTCATTCAGACATTCATACACCGGTAGTGGTAGCCTTCCTTGCAAGGCGCCATCCAGACCTACCGGGAGCAACTCGGGGTTAAGTGTCTTGCTCAGGGACACAACGACACATGGTGGGCGGATGCGGGATTCGAACCTCCAACCTTCCGATCAGGGGTCGACTGCCATTACCACTACACCACGGCCGCCCCAGGGTGAGGAAGTCTCGTGTTGATGACTTGGAAGCAATGGACATTGGCCATGGAGAGGTAAATACTGTCACATTTACATACATACCGGTACATACATACTTGCATACATACATGTACATGTACACGTACATATATACATGCATACATACATACGTACATACATGTACATACCGGTACATGTGCATACATGTACATACCGGTACATGTGCATACATGTACATACCGGTACATGTGCATACATGTACATACCGGTACATGTGCATACATGTACATACCGGTACATGTGCATACATGTACATACCGGTACATGTGCATACATGTACATACCGGTACATGTGCATACATGTACATACCGGTACATGTGCATACATGTACATACCGGTACATGTGCATACATGTACATACCGGTACATGTGCATACATGTACATACCGGTACATGTGCATGCATGTACATACCGGTACATGTGCATGCATGTACATACCGGTACATGTGCATGCATGTACATACCGGTACATGTGCATGCATGTACATACCGGTACATGTGCATGCATGTACATACCGGTACATGTGCATGCATGTACATACCGGTACATGTGCATGCATGTACATACCGGTACATGTGCATGCATGTACATACCGGTACATGTGCATGCATGTACATACCGGTACATGTGCATGCATGTACATACCGGTACATGTGCATGCATGTACATACCGGTACATGTGCATGCATGTACATACCGGTACATGTGCATGCATGTACATACCGGTACATGTGCATGCATGTACATACCGGTACGTGCGTGTACATACCGGTACGTGCGTGTACATACCGGTACGTGTACGTGCGTGTACATACCGGTACGTGTACGTGCGTGTACGTGCGTGTACAGTACGTGTACGTGCGTGTACATGCGTGTACGTGTACGTGCGTGTACATGCGTGTACGTGTACGTGCGTGTACATGCGTGTACGTGCGTGTACATGCGTGTACGTGCGTGTACATGCGTGTACGTGTACGTACGTGTACATGCGTGTACGTGTACGTACGTGTACATGCGTGTACGTGTACGTACGTGTACATGCGTGTACGTGTACGTACGTGTACATGCGTGTACGTGTACGTACGTGTACATGCGTGTACGTGTACGTACGTGTACATGCGTGTACGTGTACGTACGTGTACATGCGTGTACGTGTACGTACGTGTACATGCGTGTACGTGTACGTACGTGTACATGCGTGTACGTGTACATACGTGTACATGCATGTACGTGTACATACGTGTACATGCATGTACGTGTACATACGTGTACATGCATGTACGTGTACATACGTGTACATGCATGTACGTGTACATACGTGTACATGCATGTACGTGTACATACGTGTACATGCATGTACGTGTACATGTACGTGTACATACGTGTACATGCATGTACGTGTACATACGTGTACATGCATGTACGTGTACATACGTGTACATGCATGTACGTGTACATACGTGTACATGCATGTACGTGTACATACGTGTACATGCATGTACGTGTACATACGTGTACATGCATGTACGTGTACATACGTGTACATGCATGTACGTGTACATACGTGTACATGCATGTACGTGTACGTACGTGTACATGCATGTACGTGTACGTACGTGTACATGCATGTACGTGTACGTACGTGTACATGCATGTACGTGTATGTACGTGTACATACATGTACGTGTATGTACGTACATGTACGTGTATGTACGTACATGTACGTGTACGTACGTGTACGTGTACGTATGTGTACATACGTGTACGTGTACGTACGTGTACATACGTGTACGTGTACGTATGTGTACATACGTGTACGTGTACGTACGTGTACATGCGTGTACATACGTGTACGTGTACATACGTGTACGTGTACATGCGTGTACGTGTACGTGTACATGCGTGTACGTGTACATGCGTGTACGTGTACATGCGTGTACGTGTACATGCATGTACGTGTACATACGTGTACATGCATGTACGTGTACATACGTGTACATGCATGTACGTGTACATACGTGTACATGCATGTACGTGTACATACGTGTACATGCATGTACGTGTACATACGTGTACATGCATGTACGTGTACATACGTGTACATGCATGTACGTGTACATACGTGTACATGCATGTACGTGTACATACGTGTACATGCATGTACGTGTACATACGTGTACATGCATGTACGTGTACATACGTGTACATGCATGTACGTGTACATACGTGTACATGCATGTACGTGTACATACGTGTACATGCATGTACGTGTACATACGTGTACATGCATGTACGTGTACATACGTGTACATGCATGTACGTGTACATACGTGTACATGCATGTACGTGTACATACGTGTACATGCATGTACGTGTACATACGTGTACATGCATGTACGTGTACATACGTGTACATGCATGTACGTGTACATACGTGTACATGCATGTACGTGTACATACGTGTACATGCATGTACGTGTACATACGTGTACATGCATGTACGTGTACATACGTGTACATGCATGTACGTGTACATACGTGTACATGCATGTACGTGTACATACGTGTACATGCATGTACGTGTACATACGTGTACATGCATGTACGTGTACATACGTGTACAGTGTACACTGTACGTGTACATACGTGTACATGCATGTACGTGTACATACGTGTACATGCATGTACGTGTACATACGTGTACATGCATGTACGTGTACATACGTGTACATGCATGTACGTGTACATACGTGTACATGCGTGTACGTGTACATACGTGTACATGCGTGTACGTGTACATACGTGTACATGCGTGTACGTGTACATACGTGTACATGCATGTACGTGTAAGTGTACGTGTACATACGTGTACATGCGTGTACGTGTACATACGTGTACATGCATGTACGTGTACATGCGTGTACGTGTACATACGTGTACATGCGTGTACGTGTACATACGTGTACATGCATGTACGTGTACATACGTGTACATGCATGTACGTGTACATACGTGTACATGCATGTACGTGTACATACGTGTACATGCATGTACGTGTACATACGTGTACATGCATGTACGTGTACATACGTGTACATGCATGTACGTGTACATACATGTACGTGTACATACATGTACGTGTACATACATGTACGTGTACATACATGTACATACAGGTACATACTACATGCATGCATGTACATACCAGTACATACATACA
Source organism: Garcialebias charrua (assembly GCA_038048925.1). Classification (NCBI taxonomy): domain Eukaryota; kingdom Metazoa; phylum Chordata; class Actinopteri; order Cyprinodontiformes; family Rivulidae; genus Garcialebias; species Garcialebias charrua. The sequence goes on along the minus strand of JBBPBX010009460.1, from coordinate 56,054 downwards.
TACAACGTAATTACTACACACATACATACCACATACGTACATACATACCTACAACATACTCCATAAATACTACACACATAATACATACATACTACATACATACAAATACATATACGTACAAATACAAATACATATACATACAAATACATATATATATATATATATATATATATATATATATATACACAAAAATGCATATACATACATGTGTATATATATATATATATATACATATATATACACAAAAATGCATATACATACATAATATATATATATATATATACATATATATACACAAAAATGCATATACATACATGTATATATATACATACATTTACATACGTATGTATGTATGTAGTATGTATGTAGATGGCCTCGTTCATAGGAACGATGGTTTTAGAGAGGAGTAAAGGAGGCCATCTTTGTGAAAAGAAACCGTCCATCATTAAAAAGGGGTTGAGGCCTCCTGGTTCAACTGTCCCCCTCCTACAATGCTGTTATTGCTAGTATCACTCAGCCCTCTGTGAATAGCAAACAACCATCAGGGTACTAACGATCCATCGTTAGGCTGATGGTCCTCCTTGATCATGGGAGCAGCTGGTTTTGTTTGTCATCAGAAAACTGGTTGATCCACTGAGAGGGTGCTATTTATAAGACTAAGCTGAATACAGCAGCTCAGACTGAGGAAGTCTTTCAGACGAAAGACGAAACATTTCTACTTTTTTGTTTTGTTTTGTTTTTTGAATGTCCAGAGGACCAGACTTAGCTTTTTTAAATATGTATTTTACTTTACTGAAACTTCAAAATAATTATAATGGTCGTCTTTTCTTTTAACAGGTGTTTTTTTTCGGATAAATCCAGAAAAGGGAACCAAAGTGGAGAACAAACACTCAAAGCGTCGTCTCAACCTGAACCCCCGAGTCCTCACCCTGATACAGGAACTCACCGATCACGAGTGGTGTGACACCTAAATAAGGACTCTCTCTGTGGACTCTAACTTGTTCAATGAAGAGGTACTGCAAGTTTTTGCTTTTTGGACTATTAGCAGGAAAAAAATATTTGAAGTTTCTGCTCTGTGGACTGTTCATTGAAGAAGCACTGCAAGTTTTTGTTTTGTGGACTTTTAGCAGGAAAAAATTATTTGAAGTTTCTGCTCTGTGGACTGTTCATTGAAGAAGCACTGCAAGTTTTTGTTTTGTGGACTGTTAGCAGGAAAAAAATATTTGAAGTTTCTGCTCTGTGGACTGTTCATTGAAGAAGCACTGCAAGTTTTTGTTTTGTGGACTTTTAGCAGGAAAAAAATATTTGAAGTTTCTGCTCTGTGGACTGTTCATTGAAGAAGCACTGCAAGTTTTTGTTTTGTGGACTTTTAGCAGGAAAAAAATATTTGAAGTTTCTGCTCTGTGGACTGTTCATTGAAGAAGCACTGCAAGTTTTTGTTTTGTGGACTTTTAGCAGGAAAAAAATATTTGAAGTTTCTGCTCTGTGGACTGTTCATTGAAGAAGCACTGCAAGTTTTTGTTTTGTGGACTTTTAGCAGGAAAAAAATATTTGAAGTTTCTGCTCTGTGGACTGTTCATTGAAAAACCGCAAGTTTTTGGACTGTTCTGTTGGAGAAAAGGTACCGGTACTACAAGTTGTTGCTTTGTGGACGGTTGACGTATTGCACATTTTTGCCTAAACTTCCACATTTCCACATTTTTTGTTTAAAGTACTGTATTAAGACAACTGCTAAAAATGTAAACATTTACATTTAATTTATTTTAAGCTTTTTGCCTGGCATTTGGTACATTTTGTTAATTGAAAACTGTCTTGACTAAAAGAGGCTAATCTTCAGTTTTTGATTGTGGATTAAGTCAGAGTTGCTGAATTGTTTAAAAATGGTGACAATAAATTTTTCGAAAGTGATATGTACCTCTCATTCCATGATGTTACATTTTGCATGTTTTGTAATGACAGTAGTAGTACTGGTAGTCAGTTAGCGGGTTTAAAAAGTAACTTACCATTTAATTTGATTATTATTAGCGATGAACAAAATACACAAAATATCCTTTATTTTACATACAAAATTTTACTGTGGTTTTACCAGTTTAAATTAGTTTTTTGTTTGATATTTCCCAGTTAATTTAGCCAGTTGTTGATGTACAAAATGATTTGGTAGTAAGTTGTAGGTATTTAGTAATTCTAAGTGGGGTTAAATTTACATCAGTCCACACAAATTAAAAAAAATAAGTTAACACTAAGCATGGCTAATGAGTTATCTGAACTTATTTTTTTTGTATTAGTTGTACTACTTGATTTAGTACTGCAAACTTAAAAAAGATTAGCTTTTCTTACTCACTAATCTTAAGACTACTTTGCTTAATTTTTTTGAGGCAACGAGTTTGCGTACTTTTTTTAAGTAAGGTGAACTAAGTAGATCTTACAGTGTAGCAGCTAGCTCAGCAAGCTAACGTTCTGCGTGAATAAGCGCATTCATTATCTGATAAAAAAAACAGTTTTGTCATTAGTGATATGAATTAATACAGAACCAGTAACACACATTTCGCGCAAGCTGATTTAAAAAAAAAAAAACCGCGGTGTTTAATGGTTTTTAGCTTTAGCGGAGCTATTTATTTTATTTTTATTTTTTTTATTTAACGTAGCTATTTAGATGAGGTGATGCAATTTCTCATTACGTGTATTACCAAACCTGGTCGTGATGTCACGACTATTATACTATCATTTTTATTGTCCGTTTTAAATAAAAATGTTAATTATTATGTTCAGTAATGTGAAGCTATTTAGTCATCACGTTTTGCATTCACTTAACGTTGACAAACTGGGAAAAGCTAAAACCTGTACAGTACATTGTTTTTTTTTAAGTGTTCATCTTGTTAAAGCTCTCCCGTGCATGCTCCCGCAGCTGCCATTTGGCAGCAAAACAATTTTTGGCACAACACCGGCCCACGTTTCCGAGTGGTCAGTGGTGACGCATAATAGATGCGACTTATGGCGACTTATGGCAAAGCGACATTGATGTTTTTTTCCACTTTATTAGACATATTTGGACTGATGCGACTTATACGTTGGTGTGATGTGTACGGCAGCAAGTACGGTAACTCCTTCTGTAAACAACATTAATGCAGAGGAGTTTGGAGCCATGCTCATTTACTTCAGCCAAGCTTTATTTAAATTATTTAACAATAAAGTTAGCCTCGTTGTGCCTTTTCATGTCAGGGTTTCACTGAAAGAGTGAAACAGCACTTCACACAAAAAGGTAACCAAATGGTCAAATGGTGTTTGATGGAATATGGTTTTAAGTCTTTAGGCTGTTCATTGGCTACAAAAATACAGTACTTTGACTAAAGTAAAATCACAAGGTTCTCACCAGTTTTTAAAATAAACAGACCATTTCAATACAATTTAAAAAGAAAAGGGCATTACATTGACTTATTGGAAAAATGAATTAAAAAAAGAAAGAAGCAAAAACATATAAAGCTAATGCTTCTATAAATACGTTTAAAAAGTGAAATGCAGTTATGTGATGAGATTGAAACTTTGCTTAAAAGGAACAGACGTCACACTGATTCACATTTGTATAACATGAGAAAACATAAAATGACACGTGAAAAAAAAAAATATAAAAGAAAAACTGTGTCCTGAGCTGCAGAAGAGGAAAACTTCTTGAAATATTTGCCAATTTGATGGTCGGAGGCTTTCAGGTACTCCAGACAGAAAAATACTAAATTAGGAGAATGCTGACGCAACATAAAGTGAAAAAAAAAAAGACGACATTGATATTGATTTTACAATAATAGCCGTTTCTGCCCATCTGTCTATCTATAATCAATTTGGAGTTCATCATTCAACTGTGAGAAATATAATTCACAAATATAAACAGAGATATTTTCTAAGAGTCACATTAAGTTCAGTCTGAGGTCAAACGATTAGGAATTTCCAAACACACAAAAAAAACAAAACAATTATCACATTTCACTCTATGGACTGTTCATGTTGAACAGTAAAGCTTGTGATGCTACAGTTAAAACAGTCTAAACATGTTTGTTCATGTCAATGGATTCCAAGAAGAAAGCCTGTTTTCTATCAAAATAACATGCAAGCTGCCTTTAAGCAAACCGCAAGTTCTGTAGCACAAGGTTCTGTAGACCGATGAGACCAAATTAAAAGTTGTTCAGCCAGAACGCCCAGAGCGACATTTGAAAAAAAATAAAATAAAATAAAAAATGAAAAAATAAAGTAAAAAATAAAGCACCACTTTACAGTAAGTCTCATAGCTGTCTAATAAATTGTTTATAGATACATTATTAATGCCTTTATAAACACTTCATATATCATTAATAACTGCTGATTATGCATTAATTAAGGGTGACAGAGACAAAACTGACCAGTTTCTTGCCAAATATTGAGCCAAATCTGTTCACCTATATATTGCATCTAGAGTTGTTATATTAAACATTCCAGACTAAGTTACTACCTTATAAGCACCATAAGCATTTGTAAACTTATTTATTTAGCATATAATATTGTACTTTATCACTGCATTTTAAGTATCTACAACTAATATTATATCCTAAAAAAGTAAGTTTACAAATGCTTATTGTGCCTACAGGGTAGTAACAGTCTGAAATGTTTAATATAACTCTAGATAAAATATGTAGGTGGCAGATTTGGTTCACTATTTGGCAACAAACTGGTCAGTTTTGTTTCTCTGTCACCCTTAATTAGTGCATAATAAGCAATGATTTATAAAGTGTTTATATCTATAAACCATTTATTAGTCATCTATAAGGGGAGCCTTTTTGTAAAGTGGTACCGAAAAGAAAGGCAAAGCTCATCAGCTAAAATCTCCTTAAAGCAGCTGTCGAGCATGGTGGTGGAGTTTTGATGATTTGGGTTACCGGTAATTTCATCTTGACAACAAGGGCAGTTGGCAGCTATTGATCTGACTGAGATACATTGTATTATTATTATTTCAGGTCTCTATTGTAAATCAACGTGTGACATGGAGGCTTCACAGCTGCAGAAAGAAAAGCTTTGCAGAGAATGGTGAAGGCTGCAAAGAAGTCTGTTGGAGTCAGCCTCCCCACTATCACAGACATCTACACCTCTAGATGCAGGACGAGAGCCACCTGCATCATGAAGGACCCCACTCACCCAGCACACACACTTTTGCCCCGCTCCCCTCAGGCAGGAGGTTAAGGAACATTAAGTGCAGAACCACTAGACTGAGTCTACTCTGAGGCTGTTAGACTTATGAACTGTGAAAAATCACATCATGCTGCTGCTGATCTGTTTCATGTTGCTGCTGATCTGTTTCATGTTGCTGCTGATCTGTTTCATGTTGCTGCTGATCTGTTTCATGTTGCTGCTGATCTGTTTCATGTTGCTGCTGATCTGTTTCATGTTGCTGCTGATCTGTTTCATGTTGCTGCTGATCTGTTTCATGTTGCTGCTGATCTGTTTCATGTTGCTGCTGATCTGTTTCATGTTGCTGCTGATCTGTTTCATGTTGCTGCTGATCTGTTTCATGTTGCTGCTGATCTGTTTCATGTTGCTGCTGATCTGTTTCATGTTGCTGCTGATCTGTTTCATGTTGCTGCTGATCTGTTTCATGTTGCTGCTGATCTGTTTCATGTTGCTGCTGATCTGTTTCATGTTGCTGCTGATCTGTTTCATGTTGCTGCTGATCTGTTTCATGTTGCTGCTGATCTGTTTCATGTTGCTGCTGATCTGTTTCATGTTGCTGCTGATCTGTTTCATGTTGCTGCTGATCTGTTTCATGTTGCTGCTGATCTGTTTCATGTTGCTGCTGATCTGTTTCATGTTGCTGCTGATCTGTTTCATGTTGCTGCTGATCTGTTTCATGTTGCTGCTGATCTGTTTCATGTTGCTGCTGATCTGTTTCATGTTGCTGCTGATCTGTTTCATGTTGCTGCTGATCTGTTTCATGTTGCTGCTGATCTGTTTCATGTTGCTGCTGATCTGTTTCATGTTGCTGCTGATCTGTTTCATGTTGCTGCTGATCTGTTTCATGTTGCTGCTGATCTGTTTCATGTTGCTGCTGATCTGTTTCATGTTGCTGCTGATCTGTTTCATGTTGCTGCTGATCTGTTTCATGTTGCTGCTGATCTGTTTCATGTTGCTGCTGATCTGTTTCATGTTGCTGCTGATCTGTTTCATGTTGCTGCTGATCTGTTTCATGTTGCTGCTGATCTGTTTCATGTTGCTGCTGATCTGTTTCATGTTGCTGCTGATCTGTTTCATGTTGCTGCTGATCTGTTTCATGTTGCTGCTGATCTGTTTCATGTTGCTGCTGATCTGTTTCATGTTGCTGCTGATCTGTTTCATGTTGCTGCTGATCTGTTTCATGTTGCTGCTGATCTGTTTCATGTTGCTGCTGATCTGTTTCATGTTGCTGCTGATCTGTTTCATGTTGCTGCTGATCTGTTTCATGTTGCTGCTGATCTGTTTCATGTTGCTGCTGATCTGTTTCATGTTGCTGCTGATCTGTTTCATGTTGCTGCTGATCTGTTTCATGTTGCTGCTGATCTGTTTCATGTTGCTGCTGATCTGTTTCATGTTGCTGCTGATCTGTTTCATGTTGCTGCTGATCTGTTTCATGTTGCTGCTGATCTGTTTCATGTTGCTGCTGATCTGTTTCATGTTGCTGCTGATCTGTTTCATGTTGCTGCTGATCTGTTTCATGTTGCTGCTGATCTGTTTCATGTTGCTGCTGATCTGTTTCATGTTGCTGCTGATCTGTTTCATGTTGCTGCTGATCTGTTTCATGTTGCTGCTGATCTGTTTCATGTTGCTGCTGATCTGTTTCATGTTGCTGCTGATCTGTTTCATGTTGCTGCTGATCTGTTTCATGTTGCTGCTGATCTGTTTCATGTTGCTGCTGATCTGTTTCATGTTGCTGCTGATCTGTTTCATGTTGCTGCTGATCTGTTTCATGTTGCTGCTGATCTGTTTCATGTTGCTGCTGATCTGTTTCATGTTGCTGCTGATCTGTTTCATGTTGCTGCTGATCTGTTTCATGTTGCTGCTGATCTGTTTCATGTTGCTGCTGATCTGTTTCATGTTGCTGCTGATCTGTTTCATGTTGCTGCTGATCTGTTTCATGTTGCTGCTGATCTGTTTCATGTTGCTGCTGATCTGTTTCATGTTGCTGCTGATCTGTTTCATGTTGCTGCTGATCTGTTTCATGTTGCTGCTGATCTGTTTCATGTTGCTGCTGATCTGTTTCATGTTGCTGCTGATCTGTTTCATGTTGCTGCTGATCTGTTTCATGTTGCTGCTGATCTGTTTCATGTTGCTGCTGATCTGTTTCATGTTGCTGCTGATCTGTTTCATGTTGCTGCTGATCTGTTTCATGTTGCTGCTGATCTGTTTCATGTTGCTGCTGATCTGTTTCATGTTGCTGCTGATCTGTTTCATGTTGCTGCTGATCTGTTTCATGTTGCTGCTGATCTGTTTCATGTTGCTGCTGATCTGTTTCATGTTGCTGCTGATCTGTTTCATGTTGCTGCTGATCTGTTTCATGTTGCTGCTGATCTGTTTCATGTTGCTGTGTTCATGCATGCTCATCTGCTCACACAGACTCATGTTCGTGTTGCTGTTCGACAATGTTTTTATGCTATTAGTGCTTAGTGTATTTTTTAGTTCATGTTTTTCTTAGTTCACATCTTAGATCTTACTGTTTTTCTTTTACATTTTATTGTTGGATGTAACTGGGACCCTGCATACATAATCTCATTCCACCACATGTACCACATGAGATGAAAATAAATAAATCTCTCTGACTCTGACTCTAAACGAGTCTCCGAGGCTCAGTGGGATTAACATGTATAAATAAAGGTTGAATGAACGAAAAATTATGAGCATTTAGTGTTTTTTCCTGAATAACGCTCTAAAGTTGACGAATTTCAAACAAAATGAAGATGACAGCCGCTGGAAGCATAATACAAAGACACTTTGTTTTTAAGTATAATATGCAAAATAACCATGTGTCTTTGCATATTATGCTTAAAAACAAAGTTTATGCATAACTTTAAATAGTACATCAGGTACATTAAGCTTCCTAGTATGAGTATATATAATTACACTGCTAATAAAAGTAAGGAAAATATCTACTTACAAAGGTTAGACTCAGCTAATAAAGGAACAATATAACGAACAATTATGATAATGCGGCACCGTAACTTACCTTCCCATGGTAGGCGCTGCTGTTTTTGGCAACAGCACATTGTCGATCCACCAGGAAGCAGTATCTGCGACGCTCCTCTGACAACGCCTGCTTGTATCCCTCAGCAATGAATGTCTCTAGTTCTGTCTGCTTGTTGCTGATTGTCTCCACAAACTGAAGGAAAAACAACACACATTATTAAATGACTCTCTGTGTTGCCTTTTCTCTTTTACTGTAGATATGCAATGGTTTTGGTAACAATTTTTTATTGTGCTTGTAAATAAAAATAGGCAAATCCAATTAAAAAAAATACTGTATATCTAAATTTGTGCTAAATAATCCTATCTGTTATCTGCCACAGTCTGTAGATTAAGACTTTTTTCCCCAGACACCCAATTATTGCTCTTATAGATTGATCAGATCTTCCAGTTTAAGCCATATTAGTTATTGATGCACTGCAGGTTTATAAATAAAGAAAATACTTCCAGCAAGTCCATTTCCACTCCTACTAATCAAGCCAAACTCCAAAAGGTTTAAATTAAAAAGTCAATTAAAGCAAACAGTTAAAGACTAAGTAATCCTTACATCCATGTGGATGCAAACTTCAGAATCAGGAGGCGTTCAGATAAACAGTCTTAAACAGTCTTATGCTGTCAGTCACTTCGCAGCTCTACTGAAACAACTAAAGAAGAAGTGCACGAGGACATCTTTGTTGTGCAGCAAGAGAACCTAAATCGAACTTATTATTTTGCATGTTTAATTTTAAGATGAAAATATCTCAGCTCATAGGTTAGCAGTTGCTTTTGGCAGCTTCTAGTTCTGTGGAATTTTTACAAAATCCAATGACATTGCAAAAGCAATAACACACAAGAAAAAAAAAAAGGATTTTACAGCCAAATGTTTGCACGTTTTGGGGCAACAAAGATGAAACGTTTCAGATATCACCAATGGCAAATTGTTAGCGCAGACCCAGCAATGTAGATACTGATCTGCTCAGTTCAAGTGGCATGATCAAGTGGCATGATCAAAAACACGCATAATTATATGGTAAAAACAACACATGATGTAAATCTGATAGCCTTCAACTGAACTTGTATGTTTAGTTTGTTATTATATAGAGACCCAGTCTTTAACAAATAATCCAGATTTTGAGATTAACAGCAGCAACAGCAGGTCAGGTTCTTGTATTAAGCTGTTTAAAGAAGACAGTGAAGATCAAACATACAGATGACGTGAAAAATCTACATTTTGGGGGGAAGGAAGATTAACTTTAATAAATCTTATTTGTAACACTCCATTTGATATAATTTGGAGATTTTCAGAATGAGTTAGACAAGATGTGATAACGCCCAATATAAATAAATAAATAAATAAATAAATAAATAACCAAACAGAACGGGGACACAGAGTCTAGGGGTCCAAATCATTTGGACTCGGCTGTGGATAACAGTTTACTGACAGGGATTTCTGGTGGATGGATTTAAAACTTATTAAAAACATGGATATAGATGCAGATTTTATTTACGTTATGGATTAAATCTAAAAAAAAAAAGTATTTGGTGTTCTGTCATGTTCAAAGTTATTACCAGTGACATGACTTATAATACCAGTAAACAGGCATTTATTATGCATTGGTTTTATCTCTGCAGTAACTGAGCATTTGTTGGTTCTAATTGTTTAATGAAAACCTAAACATCAGTATTGGCATAAGGCGCTACAGAAATGTCAAACTAATTTGTAGAATCTGATATTTTCCTAAATTAGTTCTTGTGGGTTGATGAATGTAACATTTCTCTTGGTGCTGCAGTTTAATCGATAGTTCCTCAAGTTTAGAGTTTTAAAAGTGTTAAAGTTAGATTAAAACAAGTTTTCCATTGCATCCCAGTAAGACTGATGAAACCTATAAAATTTGTGTTTCTCACTGCACATACATTCAAGTTGGTCTTGTGTCATCACACGGCTGAGTGTATTTTATTTAGTAACCAGCAGAGCACACTACTTCCCATCTGACAGCATTCAAGAAGTGTTTGTTGATAAGACAAATGAGGCTGAATTTTCTCCACTTCCTGGATTTTAGTCTATTGTCTTTGGAATTAACTTTTTTGTTATCATATATACAATGCTACCACCTAACTTACGTCTTTAGACCATTTTTTTAGTTAATCATTTTTGTTGTGTTAAATCAATGTCATATTTTAATGTACAGTATTGATATTTATGTAATCCTTACTGTATTTTTATATGAAACAGAAATTACAAGTTATCAAAACTTTTTATTGACAAAACAAGCAACTAAGTACAGTGCTAAGTTAAAAGCATGAGCCTCCTCTCAGAAACATGGCCTTTTATGACAGCAGCTTTAAAAGCTGCACAAGACGACTGTCATCACGTCTCTTTATCTTTCCTATGAAAAAGATAAAGATAGTGATTTTGTTTTGGTATGAGTCATACTCTATACTGTGGTGAGAATAATAATGAGGAGGGGAAAAAGGAGGAGAGAAACAAATCATGCTGAAGAACTGGCTGGCAAACACACAGCTGGACACCTTACCTATAGCGTTTGTGAATGAATCTTTGGTCACATCAAAGGAGCCGTACCGTGCAAAGACACGTTAAAAGATCACAACCGAAGCGACTGCCCTCTGTCTCTCGGGTGGAGTGACCCTTTTTGTATTTGTCGTCTCTGACTCAAAAGCCTGCTAGCCTCTACAACACCTCTAACCTGAGCTAATAGGAGCGACTCAGCCAGTCTATGCTTGCCCTTTGTCAAACCAATGTAGCCTCATTCTCCCACCATTCAAAAGGTCACCAAAGTAACCCAAGACAATAAGTGCAGTGGGAAAAGCTCATGCAGACACAAGCCACCATTATCTCTAACAGACCTCAGGTTACATCTTAGCTAGAATGACTTGTTTTGCAAAGGTTATAGATATAAATGAAGCCTACTACATGTCAGTGCAGCTCCTATCTTCAGGCTTTGACTGCTCAGCATTACCAGTCTCCACGTGTCTCCATACACTGACATATTCAGGACAAAATCCAAACATGGCAGCACTTCTTTTACACTGCACACCCAACACATTTTACAGTAATTACAAGAAACGAGATGGGAAGCTCTTGCACCACTTGAAAAGTGAAGAACACACCAGGGTTCACAGCAACAAAACTGTTTATAGGATGAATAAAAAGTTAAAGACAAAAACATATTTATATGATGCTGTTTTACTACACAGGCCCCTGTAACAAATCAATAATGTGTCCAGTTTCATTACTTTTTGTCTGTCTAAGCAAATCTCACTTGTAAATTAGTCTTCTAGGCTCAATGTGACTTATCTCTCTAAATAAAGGTTGAATGAATATCACATTCCTATCTGTAATTGCTAAAAGCATTCATCCTAGTCATATGAAATTCTTCTTACAAGAAAATAAAGCCTCCAAAATTGAGACTGTAATAAAAGAACATGTTTAACATATCTAAAAATCCTTAAGTTTAAATTGTATTGACTAAAAATGTGACACGTTTTACCATGTTTCCATTTTTGTGGTCAAAAATGAACACTTGAGCTACAGAATGTCTTTCATTTGATCCACTACTATTACCATCTACGATATCTCAAACACGTTTCTAGGACAAACAGCATTTTTCCGTTTCAAGTGGCTTTTCCACTTCAAATATCTGCAAGTACTCTTCTTTTTTAACTTTTTACTAGCTTTAACAAATTAAGACATCCCTAATGACATTCTTACAAGTTTCTTTTTTTCATTTTCAAATTTTACCTGGAAATATCTGGAATAGTTTTTGTTATGTTTATTACTGAAAATTAAACACATAAGTAGTAACCGTGAGACTGTAGGAAACTAAAATGTGAGTTTCTTCTAATCAAAGTCTATTTCAGATATCTGTGGTATTGATTCCAGATAACCATTTATTTGTGGGTATGTGGAGCTGAAAGGCCAATACACGGAGGGATTTTTTATTTTACTGAATAATGATATGCAAGATAATTCCAGTGCTGACACCAAAACAGTACAGTACTTGGGATTGCTGAAATGTTCATTCTGACTGGGAAGTATTTTTAAATTTTTTTTGCCTGGCTCTGGTCGCAAGCGGCAGCTTTTCCTTTTCCTACTGTCTTGTCCTCTCCCTGCGTGGCTCTTTGTCTTGTCTTCAGTTCCTTGGTACTCATCTCTCGAACGCAAAGTGATTATGGATCTGGTATCATGGACGATCAACTCTATTGACAAGATTTTTGCCATGTTGGCATGCACACAGCTGAATATCTCATCGACTTCAAGACTTGATGAAGTATCTATCTCTGCTGTCATCTGTGGATCTAAAGGACGCATATTTAATTGGATATACGATAAAAATTGCCTCGTAAACAGATTGACGTGCCTTTGTGATGGCTTGGTTCTTGCCTGTGTACCCAGACTCAGTTGTCTTGGGCAGAATGGATCAGATCTCGGGAATTTTTACACAGGTACGTTCCATCGGTGTGTGGCCACATAATTTGAACCGTATTGGATTTGGACCGTCCAGATGGACTCTCAAGGCTGCAGGAAAAGTAAACTGTCTGCCTGAAGAAAAATCATCATTCAAGTTGATCTAATCTGACTCCCCAAACAGCCTTGGAAATTGGCGGACTTTCAAATTTCTCCTGGGTCATGACTCATGAGTAACTGAGGACAACAACTGCATCTAGCTTAGTCCAGCTTTCGGATGACTGTGCGTACATATTCCCGTTGTACCTTGGTGCAATGTCAATAAAGATATTCTGATTCTGATTAAGAGCCTGCCTAAGTATTCCATGATTAACTGGATTGCCGTAGTTTCCTCTAGAGATTTTAAAGCCTTTCCCTTCATGAATCCAAGCTGCTGTTTCTTCATCAATGCCACTCTTTGATTTAAAAATCATAACAACTGAAAGCAACATGTGTTGGGTGAGCTTTTCTCCCCCCTCCAAATCTGAATAGTGGTGTGAACTCAGATTGAAAGATCTTTATTAATTTTATGACACCAGACTGAAGAAAACCTGAGCTAATTAAACATCTTGTGGCATTCATTCTTATTATGGAGTTTTACTTTGTCTGAGCTCTTATTAACATCCTTTGCAACACAAAGGAGTTTATCTAGATGAAACTCCTTTCTTTAGTACCTTGGTACCCTTCATTGAACTACATAATACAATGATTAGCATTTCTGCAGACTTCATCCATTCATGTGGAAGTGTCTCAAGGCGGAGGAGAGCAGGGAAAGAAGAAAAGGCAAGCAAGTATATGATGAGAGGCAAGGTTCAATCAGATTCAGTCTTTCTATGAAGCCAGAATGCACTCAGACTTCTACTTTTAATGAAAAAAAATATACTTAAAAGTTCTCATCTTCTGAAGTTGAACAAATGTGTTGAGGATGAGAATGCTGCCCTCGTCTCTGCAGCTTTGACTGCCTGAAAGAGACCATCTCCTTGCACACATGATAAACTGCACAGCCTGTTACAATCCGAGCTCCTTCTCTAGGTGGACGACTGTCATTGTGTAGCACAGGTCTCGTGGGAGTGCAGGGCTCTCGCTCTGTCTTTGTGGAGCTGTGGGCTCAGGCACACACACGAGTTGACGTTTTCTCTCACACACCCACAACCGTGATATGATCAGTGAAAGTGAGCAGGCTGAAAATGAGAAAGGGAGATTGATTTTTCTTTTTCCTGCTAACAGACGGGTCCAACTGATCAGTCATACAGGCTCAGTCATACAGGCTCAGCAAGTGTGAGGTAACTTTAATGTATGTTTGAAATGATGTGTCTATTAAAATGAAGTTTCTACAGCCAAGAACTAGCAAAGAAGCGAAAACTATATGAACTTGCACCAATGTTAGGATAGCAAACGGAAAATCTTGTGCTTAGACAAATCTTTCACTAAAACATCTGCATGACTACCGGTACACAAAAGACTCCAAATAAAACAAATCATGAGTACAGGTAACACAAACACCCAAGTACTTTAGGATGCAACAAATGCCTCCAGTGGGCCTTCAACTTTACAAGGATCTCGGCTACAACCTGAACCAACGTTGAATTTCGTGAAATTAATCATTTACATGGGTGTTTTCTTTGAGCAAGCAATGGTTAAGCTTTTACAAACAGTTCCTGGGGAATAGTTTAACAACATAAAATAAAATGCTCTTTTTTTCCTGTTCAGATTTATTTTAGTCCCATTTTTCTCCAAGTATAGTGATTGAGGTGGTATTGCTGTCACCGTTGCAACAATTGCACATTTGCACTCATCATTGCCTATCAGTCAGGTAAAAATCGCATAATAATAATAATAATAAACTTTATTTGTATAGCACCTTCCACAATGCCTTGCATTGACCAAGGTGCTTAACAGGATAAAAAGAAGAATAAACGGGAACAATAAATCAATGAAAATAGAATAAGAAACCACAGCGATAAAAGAAGGCAATGGAAATAAAAAATGCTACATACTAAAATAACACAAGTAATAAAAGTTACATACAGAAAGCTTTTTTGAACAAGTGGAAATAAAAATGCAATTGAAATAAAGATGCTACATACTAAAATACAAAATAATAAAAGTTACACACTGAAAGCTTTTTTGAACAAGTGGGTCTTCAATTTGGTTTTGAACAGAGTCGGATCGGAGGTGGCACGCAGCTCAAGGGGGAGGCTGTTCCAGGCTTTTGGGCCGGCGACAGAAAATGACCGGTCTCCCCATTGCTTGTACCTCGAGCGAGGCACCTCCAGCAGGTGTTGACTGGCAGATCGTAAGTCCCTGCCAGGCTGATGGACTTTCAGAAGTTCTGAGATGTAGAGGGGAGCAAGTCCATTCAGAGCTTTGAAAACAAACAGCAGCAACTTGAACTGTATCCTGAACTGAACTGGGAGCCAGTGTAGAGAGGACAGGACAGGAGTGATGTGTTCATATTTTCGTGTGTTGGTCAAAAAGCGCGCGGCAGAGTTCTGTACAAGCTGTAAACGGGAGATGGAGGATTGATTAATGCCAAGATACAAAGCATTACAATAATCAAGTCTGGAGGTCACAAAGGCATGGATGGCCTTCTCCAGATCACCACGACTAAGAAATGACTTGACTTTGGAGAGCAGACGGAGCTGAAAGAAGCTGGTCTTGACAACAGAACTGATCTGTTTATCAAACTTTAAATTGGAGTCAAGCTGCACTCCAAGATTTCTGACCACCGAGTTGAAGTGGGGGAGGGGAAAACCAACACTGGGACTGGGAAGGATGTTGCTGGTGTCATCAGGTGCACCAAACAAAATGCATTCAGTTTTATCTGTGTTTAGGTGGAGGAAGTTTTGAGAGAGCCAGTGCTTAATGTCATTTAAGCAGTTGACAAGAGTGTTTGAACTGAGTGAGGGGTTGGGAGTGACTGGCAGATAGATTTGTAAATCGTCTGCATACATGTGAAAAGACAGGTTATGACGTGCAATGATTGATCCTAATGGCAGCATGTAAAGAGAGAAGAGGACTGGCCCTAGAATAGATCCCTGTGGTACGCCAGAGGTCAGAGGGGTTGATGAAGAGGAGGACAGATCGCCTATCATGACAGAAAAAGTTCTCCCAGACAGGTAAGATTTGAACCACTCAAGCACAGCTCCCTGGAGGCCAACCTGCTGAGACAAGCGGTTGATTAGTACCTGATGGTCGACGGTGTCAAAAGCTGCTGAGAGGTCTAACATCACCAGCAGAGCAGGGTTTTTTGCATCCAGGGACAGAAGAATGTCATTCTGTACTTTGAGCAGTGCAGATTCAGTACTGTGACGAGCTCGAAAACCTGACTGAAATTTTTCAAACAGGTTGTTGAGTTCTAGAAAAGATTGAAGTTGAATAAAAACAATCTTTTCTAGGACCTTTGATAGAAATGACAGATGGGAAACTGGCCTGAAATTAGAGAGAGCTGTAGGATCTAGGCCTGGTTTTTTTAGAAGAGGCCTGACCACAGCATGTTTGAAAGCAGATGGCACAAAACCTGAAGTTAGACAGCTGTTGATAAATGACAAAACACAAGGACCAATTACATCAAAGCATTGTTTGAACATTTTAGAGGGAATGATGTCCAGAGAACAGTTTGTTGGTTTCATCTGCTGAACCACCTTGGTGAGTTGAGGCAGTGAGACGAGATCAAACTGGTCAAAAACAGCAGTGGTTATTGTAGAGGTACATGACAGGATGGTGTTGGATGAACTGACAATGTTCTGTCTGATAGAGTCTATTTTGTTGACAAAATAGCTCTGAAAGTCATCGCAGGTAGACTGTGTGGCAGTTTTCAGAACATTGACAGATGGATTGATGACAGACTGGAGTGTGCTGAAAAGCGTCCTCGGCCGGTTGGAGCTGGTGGAGATTAAGTTGGAGAGGTACTGTGACTTGGCCTGTTTCACAGCATTATGATACTCACAGAGGCAGTCTCTCAGTATTCCCTGAGATACATGAAGTCGGTCGCGCTTCCATTTTCGCTCTGCTTGTCTGCAACGTTGTCGAAGAGCTCGCGTCGTTTCGTTGAGCCATGGTGATGGTCTGTTTTTTGAAGATGCCTGTTTGAGAGGAGCGATGGAGTCCATGATCGTCGTGCAGGTGTGATAGAAGGAGCTGATGAAGTCCTCAGGATGTAGAGATGGGTCCAGACTGACAGCAGAGCAGAATTCAGTGCTCTTAAAGGCATCAGTAAACTCATTTGGAGTTAATGGGTTGATGGAGCGGCAGAAACGTGCTGGGAGAATAGCCTTTGGTGCAGGAGTGGTGAAAAATTCAAATAATATGGGAAAATGGTCTGAGATACAGGTGTCCAGGATCTCCACAGCAGGTATTTGAAGGCCGTGGGAGATAATTAAATCCAGTGTATGACCCAGGGTGTGTGTGGCCCCCGAGATCGACTGTGACAGGTTAAAAGAGTCCAGGAGGTTCTGAAACTCACATCCAAGCTGATTACTTGGGCAGCAGGTGTGCACGTTGAAGTCTCCACAGAAAAGCCAAGAGTCAAACTTTGGTAGCAAGTCCGCCAGTAGTTCTGAAAACTCACTGACAAAGTTTTTATTGTATTGTGGGGGCCTATAAAAAACGCCACACAAAATAGGTTTAGCAGATTCCAGCACAAAAATCATACTTTCAAAACTGGAATAGTTTTTCTGAGGCAACAAACGGTACTTGAATGCATCACTGAACACAGCAGCCAGGCCCCCTCCCTTTCCAGCCCCACGCGGAGCGCTCAGGTGGGAGTAGCCATTTGGGAGGAGTTCAGAGAAGGAGCTGTTATCTCCTGTTTTCTGCCAGGTTTCAGTAATCAAAAACAGATCCAGACGATGAGTTGAGATCAAATCACTTAATATAAAAGTTTTATTAGTAATTGATCTGGCGTTAAACAATGCTGCACGTACTGGAACGCTGCCAGTTACGTCACTCTCAGCTCGAGCGAGCGGGCGGAGGTGTTGTTTAACGCTGCCTCGCTCCACTGTTTTCCTCACCGGGGGGCAAGATGGATACTGGTCGCTGGCGACATGATTGATGGCAACAAGGCTTCTGTGGCGACGAGCGAAGGAACGGCGGACATCAAAGACGCTGAATTCAGGAGGTAAGTCAGCAGTCGGCGTGTTGTGAGACGACAGATACTTTTTAAATCTCACCAGGACGCCTGCCCTCGTTCCGCGTCTCCTGCGCCGCTTGTTGCGTGGCAGCGTGGTCGCGTTGCGTTGTAGGTAGGCTGGGATCGAAGCCAGGAACGGTGGTGGTGGAGGAGGCTTGAAATGTCCATATTTGCCAGTAGCCGGTGTGTTGATCAGCGAGTCTCGGAGACTTAGAAGAGTTGAGCGATCATAGACCAGGAGCGAGGATGCATCGTCGATGAAAAGAAGGCAGAACACGAACAACAGTAAAAAGTTCAGGAGACGAGTTAGACAGCAGCCCGTGACAATAGGCGCCATCTTGGATCGCATGTATAAACCAACTCACTCCTTTGAACTGATTTACTGATGCGAGGTCTACAGTCTGAGCTTCAATTCAAGCTTTGCTTCATGCTCGACCGGACTCCTTAGCACACCGCCCAACTGGACGCCTTATGATGACACTTAATACAGAAACTCGTCAAGACATTTCTGACACAATGGAACAAACTTGATGTGACGCAGCAGTCAGATCAATCCATGCTGCCACATCACAGCAGACAGGATGAGGCAGATGTGTGTGTGCGTCTTTGGGTTTGTGTGCTTGACAGCATGTAAACTGAGTAGACAGAGTAGGTGCGCCTTGATGTGGAAACTGAGCACCAAAGAACACGTCTATAATGAGAAACTTAAGAAAAGTTTGTATATACCTGACATTATTCTGGTGAAGATTCTCAGTCATTTAGGTCATTATCAATCCATTAAAAAGTTAAAAAAACAACAACAACAAAACAACTGGGCTTCTATTCTGAAATAGGGGTGGGTAATATGGCTCAAACAAAATATTGTGATATTTCAGAGCATTCTGACAACGATACATTTTGTGATCAACAAAAAACCAAAACTAAAAACAAAACAAAAACAAACCAAAAAAAAGTATTCATTTGACAAAATTAACTTACCGGTATGCTGCTTTGCAGTATTATATATATATATAAAAAATAAATAAAAACTAGGGTTAATTTTACTGCAATTGCTTTATTTAGTAAAGTATTTAGTCTCAAA